>CAOLHI010001385.1:155000-392933 GCA_948474755.1 Ctenosaura bakeri | reverse complement strand
ACATTGTAACCATTGCCATTTTTCTTTGCTCATTTCTGCTGTGCCTCATTGGTAGGCGCGCTTTTGCTTCAAGCTCAACTGTTTTGCATTGTGCTATTTGCTGTAACTGCTCATTTACTGCTATTTCTCTATTGACGGGACAATTTTATTATTGTTTATTGCCTATGTATATTTGTGTGAATGTGTTTAGTTAAGTTAGGACTGCATTTTGAGATAGAAATCCTTCATGTTCCCCTAAAGTTCCCTTTCCCTATGGAGAAATACTACCGCTGAACCTCAAGACCCCTATTTGGCTCTAAAACTATTTTTGATTTTTAACTGGAAAATGCTCGATATTGTCCCCAAATCGCCCATTTTCGGGGGGGGGGATTGTTTCCGTAGTTTCTAGTCTAGACTTGTGGTGTATTAGATATCATTTGATATCAAGAATTTGGCCTTCACTACCCATTCCGCTCCATGTGCTTGCGAGGCCCCCAGACAAGCACGCACACGGGCATGGCCGAAAATAGCAGAACTATTCAAAACAAATCCAGGTAGGCCAGTAATTGCTGGACTGCAGCTTCAGGAGACCTCCAGGCAAGTACCCTTTTAAGATCACGTTATGTATGCACGCAGCTTACAAAAGATCCCCTGCCCCGAGCAGGCAGCTTGACGAGCCGAATACTCAACTGTCAAGCACTCCACGTTTGCATACTGTCTACTCTATTGACAATGTTGTCATAATTCAATCATGTAAAATACTGACCTTTCGGAGACTTTCTCTCCAGCCCGAAACCCATTGTTATCCCCAGGAATGGACTAGCCTATGGGCACATTTTCCCCTATAAGACCCCCTGATTTTGAGCGTTTCTTTGGATTGCTCCGACTTCCATCCTGTCTTGCTGTTGCTCCGTTTGATGAGCCTTCCCCTCAGCTCCACATGCTGAGAATCTCCACCTCTACAGACTTCTCTTCAGACTACCTGGGCTTCAGGACAGGTGTAGTATTTCCCATGCTAAAATCCCTCTCAAAAACCCTCTATCCAACTTCTACCTTTCTTTCAATAGGTCTGTGTAAGTGTGTGTGCATACATATGTTTTGACTGTGTTTTTCACAAATAAAGAAAACAATCATTATTTACTTCTGTTTGCTCATTGACTCGGCCTGACCCCATAGACATTGGGTTCAAGATCTCACTAGGTTGCCCTGCCTCTTGCATTGCTTAGCTTGTGCTCTTGCTAATTCCCATTCCCCATTGTGAGCACATTAAGGTGTCCCTCTCGGGACCCCAGAAATCAGGGTAACACCAACAAGGCAAGATCTGGAGGGTTGTCCATTCCTCCCCCCTGTTCTAGACTTTCCAGCTTAAGATCCCTAGGTCAGCAGTCTCAGCTAAAAGCTAGAGTTAAAAGTATACCATGCTGAAGGCAGTGCTTTACTTACCAGCACTGGCAGAAGGTCAGGCTCCAAATAATTGTAAAAGGCCTAGTTAAAGATAATGTGTGAACTTTTTGCCATGTATTGTGAAAACTGCTGTAGTTATTATAAAGTATATAAAATCCTCAAGAATTATTCTCAATAACAGACTATTTTAAATGAAAAGATTGTCCTGGATATATCCAAAATCTCACTGAGAATGTTTCCCTAAAATTTCATAGCCCTTAACTCTAGATGAACTAGCACACTTGACTATGAGCTTATATTTTATTTAAAATATTGATTGCATCATCAAAGACCGAATCCTAGCTCATCAAAGACAATGTGTAGAAATTGCACCAATGGTACATAAAGCCTATGTGCCTTCCACTTACGTAAACTGATGGACAAACCAAGCATAGATCACTTAATGTTGTGTCTGAACCCAAGATTATGGTTCCTTGTGCCCAAAAACAAGCCAGCACTGTAAATCAGTTTTGAAGAGTTCTTCTCTGAAAAGTAATCCATGCTTGCTTTACTTAACCAGCTACATGAGCAAAGGGAACACGGCAAGAACAAGTGGGTTTGTGTGCACCACCACAGAGTCTGTGCATACTATACTATAACAAGCAGAGTCTAAAACACTGTGCTGTCCAAGGTAGAGGAGCTACCCACACCCACACACTGAGACACATTACAAAGTATCCAAAATCACCAGTTATTTAGGCAGATAAAGCAGGGAGAAAAAACCAAACACCTCTTTGTGTCCCATTGTTGTTATATGCCCTGTCAGAACACCCCAAATACTGCCTAAGGAAGCATTTTCACCCTACCTAATAGCAGGGTTGATCTTGTTGATAAAATTACCAATGAATTATTAAGCATGTTGATCCCATGGTCAAGTCTTGAATTCAGACCTAAATGCAACTATAGGTCCTAACTAGAGTAGACCAATTGAACTAATGCCATTTACATAAAAGGTGAGTAACATTTCTTCAATGCTTTAGTTGGGCCTAGCAATTGAGTATAATTTCGTGATTTTACATTCTCAGAAATTGTTATGAAATACCCATTAAGCCTCTGAACTATTTGACTATTTGCTGTCTATTTTTTCAGTCACATACACAGATTTTTCTAGATACTGCTGTCTCCACAAGTGAAATAATATTGCTACACCCACTAGCTTCTCTTTCCTATCACATCCGAATAAGTGTTCTCAGCCTCCCTCCCATCATTACCAAATAAAAACCATTTCCTTCTCCCTAGTTTTTCTTTCTTTTTCTTTTCTTTTTTTTTTTTTGTGGGTGGTGGTGGTAAATGCAGAACAGTCACAAGGAAGCTGGATGGAATACCATTTTGCAGACACACACATGAACAAGAAGGCTTTGTTCCTCAGTTGGCTTTGCTTTTGCTGGTAACAAAATTACACAGCCTAATGTGTCACACAGTCCTCTGTTACCAAGTCTATATTTACATATTTTTCTTATTCCCAGAGACAATATTCAAGTCCCGGAGGTGTCTCCAGTTTAATGTAAGATATTGAAGAAATAGTATGAATTATCACTGCAGTGATTTCATGCTGAATTTGGCATCTAGCAAACAGTAAAACAAAACAAAAGAAGAGAGAGACAAAGAATTTTTTTCTTCATACATCTCTAGTACAGTAGGTTCACCCAGAAAATAAGTGATAATAATACTTGTAATCCATTTGCAAGACACAACCTGAAGCTCTCTGGCAATAAGTCATGAAATAAACAGTTAAGATACAGAAATGGTATTGACTAAAGTAAAATTCAGAACAAAAAGTTTGCCCCTGATAGCAAAGAGAGGGAGGTGAGAGGAGGAGGTTGAAGAGTAGGGAGCAAATGTCATTAATGAACTGAAATGGCATGAAATTTGCAGCAGGGATTTCTTAGAAATTACTTTTGTTGTAGCTATAGAAACTGGGAGCTGGTTTTTCAGTGACAGCTCTGTGTAGCCAAATGGAGGCCATGTTTGACTAATACGACACATAGTGAAGTGTGATTCACACAATATTTTCCTCTTCTCTGCTCCAACCATCCTGACCATCTTCAGACAGATGGCTGTGTGAATAATCCTAATGGAGAAAACTAGAGGTGGCATAAATCCCAGGAATTTTGATAATACTTTCCCATCAGCCATAGTCATGGCAGCCATATTCATGACTGCCCATTTTATATATTACAGACAGAATAAACATTACTTGTTTGTTTGTTTGAATTTGCTCCCAGAATCCTCCATTCCAACAGGGAAGTGCCATTTGGGTTTTGAGTACCAAATAATCTTCCTTAAAATGTACAATTTCAGTTCATACCTTAGCTGCTCATGAGACAAAGAAGGGCTGAGAATGTTCATAGGATTTGTACTATGGTGACCATAGTGCTTTACCACTGGCCATGATGACTGGGGATCTGGGAAGTTGTAGTCCAAAAAGACTAATTTCTCCAGACTCTGGCTACATTTCCCAAAATTGTGTCTAAACACATGCATTACAATCAAATATTTTGATTAAAATATGCTGGGAAGACATTATTAACATATAAATTATTACCACTAAGAAATTGATATTCCAAAAGTATCTCAACAGCATGTAAAACAGGCACCTGGCCATTTGCACTGGTGTGCATTAAAGTCAAGATGCATGCATGTATTTTAGAAATTTCATTTCTGGAGAATGAGGATGAAGAAATAGGGCCTAAACTCCAAGATTACAACTCTGTCACACATTTAATATCTATGTTTATTAAAAAGCATTCCCAAATTGCAAATATGAGGAAAATGGAAAGACATCTGGGCAGGCTGCCAGAAAATCAGTACTGTTGCCGGTAGACAGAAAGAGTTGAACATATGAAAATTGTCAAAATTGACAAAAAGCAAAAAACAAAATCTGACCTTCTGGGTTTAGCAGATTTCTCTTCAAGTTTGACCTTGGGATCAACTAAAAGAGGCCAGTTTCACATGCATCTCCTGATATTCATAGATGGTTAAAGTTTAGTAGCTCCCTGAAAAAGGTCTAGTTTTCCTATGTGAAAACTTTATAGTAGATTTCAAGACAAGCAATTATGCGCAGACACCTGGCAATAAGTGACGATAGCCACCCAAACAGCAAAATACTGCAACTATGTTTTTAGAATCTTTATTTTTATCACTCTAGATTTTAAAGAAACATTGTACAGCAAGATCTGCCTAATGAAGCAAACTATTATCACAGCTTCCTTAAACATTCCCATTGCAATGGCAAGGAAGAGAGGGAAGCTACACAAGTGCAGGAAAACTCAGCACTGACTCAGCAGTACTCTCAATAATACAGAAAACAAAATCAGATTTTCATCCTTTCATTTCCATTTTCACACACCATTACTTGAGATCACCTTTTGACACCTCCTTTCATCTTTGATAGCCTTCAGGTTGAAGACTAACTGGATATCCTAACACTGCATTGCTTCAGGGAGGTGGCCTTACCTCACCAGCATAAGACTCTGAAACTGAAGCCAAGCAGCTACAGGTCCCTTTCATTCCAGTGCAGGGAACCTTCGACTGTCAATATACCTTGCGCTTCAACTGCCAGAGGCTGCAGTGTGGTCAGTGGGAAGGGATTCTGGGTGTCACAGTCCAAATCATCTGAAAGGCTAAAGATATCCCAGATCTCCTTTAATCCACATGAACATCAAGGATGTATCTACACGGTATAGTTTACAGCTGTCTGATACCACTTTAATAGCTTTGGCTCCATGGTACTTTGAGAAGGGTACACATAATTTTTTACTGTAGTTAAAGGAATATACCAGAACTCTTCAAAGACAAATTCTAAGTACCTCATCACACTACAGATCCCATGGAACCTCCATGGAATGGAGCACATAACTGTGTGGTGTCGATACTTGCTCTAAGCAAGATAATTTGGTACCCAACACAAAAAACAGATGGTAACTGCCTGGTCCTCTGTTCAGGGAGGAGAAACACATAATTTAACATCTGACAGCCTTTTCATGGCACTCTTTTATCTCTTCATGGCCAGTATTGTAGTTGAATAGCCAGACCCTTTTAATAATTGTCTTCAGCCAAGACTATCAATCCATGCGACATTTTGCCCCTAGATCTGCCCAAACAAGTACAGATGGGGGAATGATTTCTTGTAGACCATGCTGAGGAGGACACCACCACTAGGGAAACAGTTTTTCAACATAGGAATGTTTATCTGGGTCTTTCCAAAGAAGAGTACCAAACAACCCACTACCTACTCCAGGCTGGTCACTTCTTAAAGGTTTCCATGAGAAAAGCAGAAGGGCACAATGAATGGTCAAGTTAAAGGCACAGTTTAATGATGATGCAGTACATGACTCCAGAGAGCAATTCCTTTACATTCATTATAGCTTCACTTGACAGGAAGGGCTTTGGCACTCATCAGGCCAACTCTTGGAGGAAGAAGGACTCAGAGCTAGACAAAATGATACATTTGTCATGTGATTATCTCTGTGACACACACGGAGGAAGGTTAACTTATTTCCTCAGTGCAAGCTGCCTGATTCTCACCCCTCCAAAAAAGGTGATGTGCCCTCATTTATTTTGGATGGGGGTGATTTTTAATGGGGAGATAGCGCAGGGTGAGGAAAATCAAACCCTTTCCCTTTGTGTCATAGTCTCAGGCTGTGCTAGTCTGTCCTGCAGTTGTTATTTCCAAGTATAATAACACACACACATATCACAACAAGACTGAAAGGGAAAGCCATTTGAGAAATGTAACCTCTAAGGGGAGTTACTTTTCTATTGCTAATGGAATTGAGATTTGTTTATCTGGACTTTACTGCTCTTTGTTTCCCGGTCCCCACATGGCCAAAGGCAGTGGCGGAGAGAGTATTGATATCCTGCATTGTCTGCATTGATATCCTTCTAGACCATCTTAGCTGACAACAGAAGAACATCTTATGACAAAATGTAAGTCTGTGACTCAAACGCCATATTTTTTTTCTTTTCCTGTATGATCTTTAACACCTTTGCCTGATGAAAAAGCAATGGAGCATTGAAAACTTGTGTGATGTACTTTGTGCATTTTTAGTTGGCCCAATAATAGTATCATTAATTTGTGAATTTCGGATATTATTATATTGTGCTCCCTCTTCCTGATCTCTGTTGGAGACTGTTACACATTTTGTTACACACTTTCTGTCTTCTGGAGCTTTCCCAGGTGCTGAATCACCCCATTCTAACTAGCTACCTATAGGAGGTTGTCCATCACCTTGTACTCTGCTTCCAAATGAGATCACCCTCAATTCTGTCTAACAGCCAAAGGAAGCATGATTGGTTGCAATGTAGCTTTACAGATTTTCACACCAATGTAATCTATGTTTTCCCAGAATGAAATCTGATACAGCTTTTGTGATCAACTTCCCTTAAGAACTCCTTTGGATAGCTAATATTCAACCAAATTTCAGTGCACGATAGGATCATAAACTAGAAGAAGGGCATAATCCACATCAGTGCCAATTGCAGAGATGGTTCAAATGGTACTTACTGATAGTCCAACAGGGACAACTCTACCATTAGGCATAGTGGGGCAGCCCCCTCATGCATCAGATATTCGGTGTCCAGAAAAAAGCAACAAATAGTTGTTTAATTTGTTCTTACTGCACGGTGACTGCCAGGGAGGGAGTGGTTCTTTTGCAACTTCTTGCACTGTGTGCCAAAAAAAAAAAAAAAGCGTGGTTGGGTTCTTTGCACCTGGACTAGAAGTAGAGGCATTGTGCCCCACCTTCATCTGACCTCCCAAACAAAGCAATAGCAACATGAGTGATGCAAAAATGGGGCAATTAATAATAACCAAGAACATCAACAATTTAAGATGAGTAGATGACACCATATACTAGCATAAAATAGCAAGCACTTGAAATGGTTACTGAAGAAAATTAAGAAGTGCAAAGCAGGTTTGCAGCAGAATATTAAGAAAAGAAAAATGACTACAGATGATTGACATAACTTTAAAGTAGACAATGAAAACATTGAAATATTTCAAGACTTTCCGTATCTTGGCTCAGTCATTAATCAGAATGGAGACTGCAATCAAGAAATCAGAAGAAGATGAGGATTTGGAAGGGCAGCTATGAAGGAACTAGACAAGATCCTGAGGTGTCAAGATAATATCACTGAATACTAAAGTTAGGATTGCCCATGCCATTGTATTTTCAGTTTCTAGGTATGGTTGTAAAAGCTGGACAGTGAAGAAAGCTGATAGAAAAAAAAATCAACTTATTCAAAATGTGATGCTGGAGAAGAGTTCTACAAATACCCTAGACTGCTAACAAGACAAATGAATAGATCCTTGAGGAAATCAAGTGTGAACTCTCCCTAGAAGCCAAGATGACTAAACTGAGATTGTCGTACTTTGGACATATCATGCCTCAATAGAAAAGACAATGAGACTTGATAAGGTAGAAGGCAGTAGGAAAAGAAGACTGCATCACAGATGGATAGGCTCAGTCAAGGAAGTCACATCCCTGAATCTGTAAGATCTGAACAGGGTTACTGATGATGGGGTGACATGGAGGTCTCCCATTCACAGTTTCACCATACATTGAAAGTCAACTTGACAGTAGTTAATAACAAAGACTCCAATAGGTACTTTTGAACACTAAAGCAAAAGTCACACTTTCACAAAGGAAGGGCAATGCAGAGGGACGAATCTTTGGTGGTGAACATAATCTGTGTTGTGTCAGGAGGAAAGTCACCTTCCTTCCTTATTTATTTATGGCATTTTCCCATCACATCTCAACTTTCCAACCCACCAGAGCCCTTGGTGATCTGCAACTTCATCATCTTTCATGTCCATTTATTGTATACTTAAGCGGGAGCACCTTGTCTTATTTTTTTCTCTATTATCTAGGAGGTGAGCCACAGCACATATTGGTTCATATTACAAATATTGGTGACAGAAATATAAATTCTTTCTTACAATGCCAAAGTAGATAATAGCTTTGTACATTCAAATCTTCTGCATCCCATATAAGGTGAAGACGCTCTACACTATGTTGTTTCGCCTTTCTTTGCCAATATAACCCTTGTGAGAAAATTTCACTCCTCCAACTCTGCTGCCCTTGGTCACCCCAAAGTAATCTTCTCTCTTCACTGAACTTGACAAACCTATTCGAACACCCAGTGGATTTTTCAGCAAGTCTGTGGCCTTTAACCCTTGACTTTCTGGATCTCAGACTTTCTGGATCAGGCCTTTAATATTAGTTCATTTCCTCAAAACTGGACAAGATGAGGTTTAGCTAGCAAAAATGGATCCAGCAGCCTGCAAGCTTCTTTCACCATTCTGCAATCAGACAAATCTCCATTTAGACACTTACTGTAAGTGGAGTTGGCTGCCCTCTTAAGCTTATTTTACTATCTTAAGCCAAGCCAGAATTTCACCCTTGAAATCCTGTTCTTTGCAGAGTGAACTACCTAATGCCACAGAAGCTAAGGTGATTCTCATTCCTACCCTCTGTAGTACTCTGCTACAAATTAAGCCTCTTGCTTTGATCTAGCAAACAATGGAAACACAGACTTTACTTACAGGCAAAAGATTTACAGCATTCTCCTACCTAAAAATGCTATGTTATGGACTGTGAAAAAAATGACCCCCCCCCAAAAAAAAACCTAAAGATGAATACTGCAATGATTTGAAGAAATAAAATGCCAGGCCAGAGTTCAAGTGAAGATAAATATTGATGGCATGGCACTGGAAATACACTGTAATAGAAAAGCATTCAGTGAAAGCAAAACCAAAACCAAGTGGTCATGGCTGGGTTTTTTAATAGGTTTGTCAACATTACTAGGAAAGATCTGACTGCCTCGTGCAGCAGGTGATAGGGCAGTGGTGGCAGCCTCCTGGCTGTTTCTGCTGGACTCTCTAACCATTTCTTTCTGTTGGGGAACAGAGCTGTGTGTTTGTGTCACAATCAGCTCTGGACCACCTACATTAATCTGCTACCTCAGATGTGGCGGAGGATGCTATCCCACTGCTAGTACTGAAATGAGTTTCCAGTATCTGAACATGGAGCAGAGACATGACACCATCCTGTCCTATGCTTCAGGAATCAAACTGTCTCAGGCCATTCCTATAAACACATTTGTACCTTCAGCATTCATACTTATTATGCAGATCATTGTTGATAACAATAGTTATTCCATGGGTAGGATCAGTATAAGGTATGAGAAGAACAGGTGGAGGCATGAAACTTACTGCAGCAAGTATGGAAAAGGTCACATCTTTCCCCTGAAGGAGGAAATGCTATGCACACAGATCAATGAACCTGAATCTTTTTCTCCCCATGCTCTGGTGACAAGAGAACAACTTCAGGGATCAGTCAGAACCTCAGTTTAGTGCTCTCATTATAATCTCAATGCCTGGGCAGTATCCACACTTGTTGGATGGTCGGTGGCATACTAGGCCCACAGTCATACCAATTTTATTATTCTAGAGCAGTAGTTCTTAACCAGCGGATGGCAGGGAGATGAACTCATAGAAACCACAGCCAGCATAGGCAATGACTGGGGATTCTGGAAGCCAAAATACAACACCTTGAATCTACTTAGTTGAGACTCCTCAAATACCACTTTTGACTGTCTTGTTGCTGCTCATCAATATGCAGAGTATTTCTGTACCACTTGTTCTTTCCAAGTGGCATCTTTGTTGAGGATAGGGAAGCTACATTTTTTAGTCAACAGCTCCCAGACGTCATGGTGACATTTTGGCTGAGGGATTCTGGGAGTTTTCCCAGCTGTGCATCTTTTCACTTGCACAACGATCAGCCAATGTGATGACAGCAAAACACGAAATAGGCATACTATAACATGCAGAGATAGAAGAATGGGCCACTGACTTCTCAAAGATGCTCACAAGGGGCAACTGAAATCTACCCAAACATGGAATTAAGGACTAAATAGCACAAACTGTCATCTCTTATTAATACTGCAAACAATATAGATCACAATTTGGGGGGAAATGAAAGCAAACTGGAACCATCTGGCCAACAAATATTCTCAGAGCATTTTCTATGACAATTATATAAGTACTGTGCAAAAGCAAGATGTTCCTGGCCATCAGCCTCACTCACTATATTTGCTACACTGGTTTCATGAGATATTACATCAGATATAATTTTCATAATTGGCTTCAGCTCTGCATTTGAGAAACTACTTGCACTGAGTAACTCTGTACACACAATTGAGTTCCAGCGGCCGCATCTCCTGGGCTATACACTGCTAAAAATACATACAAACCTTGGTTTATTCGTATGGCTACCTTCTCACCATTTTTTTACCCTCTGTGCATGCAGACCTCTCTGAATCCATCCATGTGTGTAAACACACAGGTCAATATCCATTATCAGCTAAATTATGACACCATACTTTTCTGGATTTTCACTCTTAATTAGTTTAAAACCAAATGCCTCCTTCTATGGGCACAAATAAGTGGAAAGTGGCTTTTGCATAAAACACATTAAAATGAATATGATTATGGAGCTGACCTTCCAACTGGATTGTGCTTTATATTTTTAACTGAAATAGCCTGTTCACAATTAGATAGAAGTATGTGGATATTGCAAGGCCATGTGAGTAGAGAGAAAGCATGAAATGATATGTAAACAATTCAACAATTCTGACAACTGAAAAGAAACTTTCTAACCCTATTGGCTAAGAAGAACTACCAGAAGGTGTGCGGCCATTTGATGGATAAAATCTCAGAAACTAGCTGGATAATTTTCAAGATTTGTGGGAATGAGTTTGATATCCTTACCCCTTGCCTAGGCACAGAGGTCAGAATCTTCTTGGAGTTTTATGCCAGTATAGCTACTGGTTGTGTTGGTAGATGCACTTTCTCTGAGCTTGCATACTGAGCTTTCCATTACTTCTGTACATAAGAGTTATCTGGCAGCCCAAGAGTTGGAATCCCTTCTGGTCAGTACTCAGACACAGCTCAGTGGTGGCTTCACTTCACGCCTGCTATTTCTTTTGTCTTTGCCAGTAGAGTATTATGCTTTCCTGGCATTTGGTATAATTCTGCCCAGAATATTTATTCACTTATTTTACTTCATAAACATAACTAACTAGAGATGCAAGCACAGGGGGTATAAACCAATCAGTGACAAACACATTCAAAAGTGCTACTGATTTCGGTGGGAGAGATTTTACAACATCTTTAATTACTCACGCTGAAATCAGTGCAATATAAACATGAGTAACACTTGTTGGATAATAACAACTAGTTAAGGGAATTCTGCATTTACAGGTTCAAAGCAACCTGACTGCTAACAATCAGACCCTCAGCATTCATCAGTTTCACAGAATTGTGGAGATAGGGTAGAAGCAATCTTTATTTATAGGGTTTGGGTTTTAGTGAGTCAATGATTAATGTCACTCAATAATCCCTCTCAATCTTTGCTAGACCTCCATACAAGAGATATTATTTTCTAAATCATACTATAAATAAGTAAACTAGTCATCTTTAGCCATAAGTATGACATTACAAAACTCAAATATTAAAGCAAAGACCATGAGGTCACACCAGTAAGGTCAGGGCAGGCCATGAGCCTATGATCTGTAGGTGACAGTAAGTACAGAGTGGGAGTTATCAGCTTCCTGCTGTCGGCCCAAGACTCAGAGCGTGGGGGCACAATACATCAAGAGACAATCTGGGCTAAGCGGAGATTTTATCTGCGTCTGGACATTCTGCTCCATGAATTAAAACATTTACAGACATAATGGAAAGATTCAAAATGGATTAAGCTCCAGCCACAGAGTTCATATCTGGGTCTCTTGTCAGGGCTGGCAGCTAGAATGGCAAGTCATGAGACATACTACTGGTGCAGCAGGTTTATAGGATGCTCAACTAGAACTGTCAGATATCAAACAGATATACAAGACCAGCGAGGGCTTTATTGGCTCTTTTGGTCAACTGACGTTGCTCAGTTTGGAAACTGCAATACACCCTCCACTGATCTGCACTGATGTTGTTGTACCTGCTTGTAGGATATCCTGGTGATCCAAGAAAAATGGCTGTGATTGGCTGGGGGATTTTTTGTTGTTGTTTTGGGTGGTTCCATTTTTGGGGATGGGGAGGACTGGAATGAAGAGATATTATAGCCTTGAACATACCACATACCTACTTCCAGCCTTGCAGCCCACCCTCCACTGCTCACCAATGCACATTGGTGCAGATATACATTCCACATCACTGAAAAAAGCTAAATTTACTTTGATGTTCGAATGTTAATTGGATTTTTTCCAGTTTTCAAATACCGCACTTTCCCACCACATGGTGACACATTAACAGCAGATTCCATACAGAACAATGGAAAATAACATGAGGCTATTTCACTCCCACACGCAGAACAATATGATCCTACAGCACAGTAACCCATAGTAATGACCCTGTGAGAAAAGGGCCAAAGTCTGTTTATATTTGTCTTTTCAACGCAGATTCACAGATGCTCAAGTATAGCTGCCAGCCAGTGAAACTTGAGTGAATCTGGTCTGGGTTTTATTCTGAACTAAAGGAGCTATCCAAGGTACAAAACCTATACTGAGGATAGGGTTTGGTTCCTTTAACTTTTGGACTGAAACCTAGAGTGGATTCGCCATTCTCTTGACATTGGAGCCACCAGCTGCCACTGCTACCTACTGGGGATCAATCCTTAATGTACCTGATGAAGTGAACTATAACTTACAAAGCCTTAGGTCATGATGAAGCTTATAGTCTTCAAATTATTACAAGACTTTCTGTTGTTGTTTTATATATGAAATTTAACAGTAGTGAATCACTTGGCCTGCCTATGGATGAATAATTGCAGTGACAGCAAGATTTCCATCTTAGAATAGGTCTCTAATATTTTAACTGACCAAAATTTGAATTTCAGTCACATCATTTCTTGGAATTTCACACTGTTTGTTAGTCAATATAGTTTACTGGTCATGGCTGAAGCTGACAGAAGATTTCTCTTGTCTCACATTGGAGGTTCTCCCTCTTGCTTCCTGTAGAAGAACCAAAGCAAACTTTTGTAGTGAATGGTATCTATCTCCAGCCCCCAACCCCAAGTGGTATGAGTAAAAGTTAGTGCATTTAGCAACCATGTTTTTCATCAAATTGATATTAACATAGATAGAATTCAGATGTAAAGAAGCCTAGGAGTTTTTCCACATTGGTAGGAAAGTACTGTTCACAACTGAAATTAAAACTTGTATACTGCTACATCAATACATAGAAAGCTGTGTTGTACTGCATCAAACCACTGGGCCATCTAGTCCAGCACTGTCAGTGCTCGAAGTTATCACCCAGGGTTGCAGGAAGAATTCTCTGCTAATGCTACCTGAAAATGAAAGTGATTAAAACTGAGGTCTACCATATACAGGCAAGTGCTTTACCAGTGAGCTACAGCCAAGGCGCTAGCTCTGTGGGACAGGGGGCAAAGTGAGGACAAACCCTCTCAATAGGAATTCTATCCCTTCCATATGAAATTTCCCATCATTTCCCAAAATTCTAGCATTGCGGAGTGAAACTTTCAAAAATTATTCACATCTAGAACTCTCGTATTTGCTGTATGCACATTGATATTTTTTCTGTGAAAATGTCATGAAGGATTTTTTAAGGTTCTGCTCTTCCCTTTCTGAGTGTCCAAATCATTCCTGAAAAACACCCTCTGTGAGCTTAGTTGCATGTATGATGGCTCTGCCGAGGAAAGGCCGGACCAGAGCATGCCTATTCCCACTGCCCACACTGCTGAAGCTTTAAAAAGGGAGGTATCAATTTCAAACAGAAAACTATCTATATCTCTGTCAGACAAGAAACTGCAGATTCTTAAATGGCAGCTTGGGAAGTAAAACAGATACAAGATTTGCCTGTAACACAGACAAGCCTAGCACAAGACATTTTCCTACCTAATGACAGGGCCAGTCCTGTCAACATATCCATTACTTATGCTTACAATGCTTACACACAGTATCCTTTTTCCAAGAAGCTCAGGGTATTGTTTGTTGCGTCTTCCCCATTTTAGTTTCATGAGAACCATGTAATACATTCCCATGTGAAGATATGCGACTGGCTTGTTATAATTTAGGGAGCTTCCCAGCTAAGCACAATTATGAACCCGAGCCTCCTCTCAGTCTATAATCCAGATTCTGGGGAAAAAAATATATCAGGTAGATTCTTAAATTTTAAATTATCTGACTAGTAAATAAATAAAACTCTTATCATTTTCCCAATATGTGTATGTCCTCATGAGATATTTCTTCAACATCTGTAAGAGAGTAATATGGGCATAACACTATCAAAATCTTGCACATTCATGGGTATGGATAAGTGGGTTTAAAGAAATCCAACATCAAAAAGACTTCAAAGATAACATTCTTGTGGCAACTTAAAAACTAGTTTTATTCAACATGAAATTTAATGGACTATATTCCAACTTTGTTGCTTTGCAGGTTTTTTTTTCCACGTGATAATGTCATTAATAAAAGGGATAGAAAATATTTTAATTAAAAAAATGTTGCAAACATTGTGTGTCGAATGAAATCTACAAAACCTCCATTGAGGTCCTCCACTCCCAATTTTTGTTTTACTCAGTAGAGCCTCTGTGTTCTAGACTGCAAGAAAGTGGGTTTTATTTTGACAACATTTAAGTCATATTTTCTCTGAACTGACAGAAAGCTGTAAGATATGTCTGGTCTGGAAAAGGTTTCTTAACTGGGTAACTAACGTGAACAACTAGAATTTTTCCTGCTGCTGTCAAGTAGGCTGGTACTGAGTAGTTGTATGTTTTCACTATTTTTATTGCTGCTGGGGGAACTTTTATACTTGGCAATACTGGACAGTTTATTCCTGGTCAACTTTTTCACTGCTAGCATACATACAGCTATACTTTATGTTGTACTTATTTCTCAATGTAGTCCATTACCTTGTTATACCTTCTCAGTGGTGCCTGACTTTAGGAATACCATTATTTTAAGATTTAGAAAGTGGACTCCAGACTTACAATGTGAATTAACACAGCTTTGTTTTCTGCCAGATTTCTCCTGTGGGCTGCCTTTTATTAACCTATCACACATTAGCCCTGCTAAGGTAACCAGAATTTCAGATTTAGCTTTCCCATGCATGCAGATGAGAATTAAGAGGTTATTGTGCCTGTTAGAGATGTGGGAGCTTTGTTAGGAAAGGGGGAAATATTTGGCAATCCTAGTCTTTTAATTATATTTATGTTTTATATGTATTTCCAGTTGTGACAAAGTGTTTTTCATAGAGTGGTTTGTGGTTTTTTTAAAACTGTTATAAAATAAAAATTTTAGCATGACTTTGTTTTAAATTGTTGTAAGCTACTTTGAGTCCCTTACTGCAAGAAAGGCAGAGTATTAATTAATCAATTAGTCTCATCCCACTGCTGCTTCAGACTCCACCAATTCAGGAAGAAAAAAAAGCAAGCAGCTGGTAAAGAAGGTGGGAGTAGTGCTCCCATATACATTTCTTTAATGTCTGAAGTTTGTTTTCTTTTTTTCCTGTCATGCTTGTTTTGTGGGGATTTGCTTGAATTGTTACAAGATAGCTCACTCCCAATTTACTCAGAATTCAGAATTCTGCACAGGCTAGTAACATTGCAAAAATCCTAATTTACTTAATATAGTGGGGTCTCCTTCTCTGAATGTCATCAAAAAGAGGCTGGGCAGGTACCTCCAGGTAATGCTATAGTTGGAGTCTCCACACTGAACAGGGGTTGGATTCAGTGGCTTATGCTGCTCTTTCCAGCTCTATAATTCTGTGATTCTGTTATTCTAGTACTATCATAACCCAACGTGTGTGGTATTCTATAGTATACCTCTCCCAGCCTGCCAGGCATTCACAGGCAAAATCACCAGCCATGAAACATCACACAGAGGAATCCCAGTATTATGACTTTCTATGAATGAGAATGAGAATGTATGGGATAAAACCATTTCCCAGATTTACAGGCACAAATGGTATTTTAGAGGCATTTCTTTTACATTTAGCCCATCAACTATCACATGATTTTACCACATCACTACAAAACTATGATCTTTCTACATCAACCTCTTAAAACAGCATCAACCTCTTAATGAAGCATCACAGATACAGAACAGAGCTTGTAAAAGTGACCTTTGCACTACAACTGTGGCCGCACTACTGTCTAGAGGATTCTGGGAGCTGTAGTGCAAAAAGTCTCTTCCTCTTAAACTCTTTTACAGAGGTCTCCATTTGCTCAGACATCTAGTGATGCCTGGTGGTTTCTATGTCAATGGGGTAGTGAATCCATGGCAGGTTTTAGGTCAAAATTTAAAAGAGCTAGCCTAATTGCTGAACCCTATGTCCTAAAAGGTTCAGCACCTTCGATGCCGCCTTTAAAGTTCTGAGCAAAACATGCAGTGGCTTCATTGCCCATTGACACGAGAGCCACTAACCACCAGTGTAGACAGTTGCTACCAAAGTAAAGTGGTAAGAGCAGCTCTCTCTACTCTCCCTTGCTGTGCACTTCACACAAAGAGAAATTTACCACTGCTACTACTCACTGGACATTGTTACTAAGCAACAGTCTGTTTTTTAGTTGATAGAAAGAACAAGGATGTGAATGCCTGATTGTTTGCCTTTCTTGTTCTGCTTGGCATTGGTTTCTTAGTTCCTTCCCAACAGCAAATACAGAGAAGAGAAGCCAGAGACAAAAAGAAGGCAAACCAAGTGGGTGGAAGAAGGAGGCACTTCCCAGAGGCTGTGCCTGTAGTGGCCCTCTGAACCAACCATCTGAATAGAAACATAAGGGCTTTCAAACCATGATACGCCATTCAGAGGCTAATGGGTGAACCAGCTCTGCGTCTGCACAAAACAGCAATGCTACAATTCAGTACAAAATCTGTCAATGGACTGCAAGCTTACTGCAACAAATAAACCACTTTATAATAACTATCAATTTTGCTGATGTGAATTGCTGTTGTCTGTGCATAACAAGAGATGTGTCCTTTTCCCTTTCATTCACTTAGGAGTTATTCAGACACAGCTGTCAAGTGGAAGAAACAAAACAGTTTTACTACATGGATTTGTTCTATTCATATAATGGAACAATTGTCTCAAGGCCATTAATTTTTATTTTACAACCGTTCACAGTGGTAACAATAAGCTAGGCCTAGATAATGCTGTATCTCCCTTAGCAAAGGCAGAGAGGGAAGTTAGCAGTACTATTGCAATCAGATCTGGGATATACAAACAATCCCTGTTTAGCTCCATGATCTCTTTTCCCCTGCTCTGCTGTTGTCAGATCTGAACTGAACTGCTAGAAAATATTAGTATGTTCAGCAGGACCACATTTAGCTTGTATGAATGGAGCAACTTTCAAGACCTCCAGGCCAAATTAGCAGAGTAAATTGGCAGTAAGTAAATTAGCAGTAGAGCAAAGTAAAATGAGACAATTTACATTGCTGAGGAAAGAAACCCTAAGGGCTTCAGCAGCACAGCTATACAACTGGCACTGATTTGATGTAAAGAACTTGTGTGTGTATGGCCCTGATGCACAACAAGAGTTAGATTTATGCATGGATTAAAAACCATTATACATATTACGCATTGACAAGCTTGGGCTTGTCAAAGATTGTATACTCAACAGACAAGTGCAGTCACTTGATACTGGAAGCATATCTCTATGCAATGTACAGTTCAAAACACATTTGTGTTGTTTTGTTGGCATTAGTATGCAACCCACAGGAGTACTAGTAATATACCATCTTGTAATACCATATAGTAATATACCATCTTGATATACCATCCCAGCTAAAATGTGACAATCTCCATTTCATGGCTTGTGAACTGGGCTATGAAGTGAAAGAGGGCAATACCAGCAAGGCCTACTCTGCATAAACTCAGGTTCAAACTATGTTCTAAGAGCACATTCCCTCAGATTAACTCACTTTCCTTCCAACAACAGGATTTCTTCAGAAATACTTGTCTCAGCAACCACACTTGCAAAGTAAGCTTCTGTTTCCCTTTCAATTATAGTCAACCCTCCATATCTGCTAGGGTTAGGGATGCATGACCCTGACAAAAGTGAGGAAATTGCAAATATATCATAAACATTAGGGGAGAAGAGGGCTGAGATATGGTGGGGACAGTGGGCAGCCAGAGTCAATTTAACACCTTTAATTACCTTTTACTCTCTCACAGTCTCCTAACTCAGACCCTCCCTAATTCTCCTAACCACCCAAACTCTTAAACGCCCACTTGCTAACTAACTCTGAAAGACTACCCTCTTCACTCCCCCAACTAACTCTCACCAACTATGGTACACCAGCCTTATTCAAATCTCCTCAGGCATTCCACCAGTCGCCTCTTACTCCCAGCACTCCATTCTCTCACCCCCTCCAGAAAGATCCTTACTCTATTACGTCTAAATGAAACACATTTTCTCTGAACAGATTGTAACACTACAAGCAGCTCATCTAAAAAATGTGCTAAACATATAATCTAGTTTGACTGTTGGAGTTGCTTATTTCTAGAGCAGATGCCAAAACAAATTTTCTCTCTAACCTGGACTCGTAAGCTGGCTTGGGAGCCTTAGACAGCAAATGTGAAGTCAGATTGCCCCCTATCAAATGCCTCAGAAGCTAAAATGCCCCATGGATTTGGGCAGTATTAGTCCAGTTCTATACAGCACAATCATGTCTAGGACTGAAGCAAACAGGTTCTTCCTCTGCCTTGGAACCACAGGTTAACTTGAGAGCCACAGATAAATTGAACAAAAATTCATTTCTTAGACCATTTAAATGCCACTGCCTTCATCTTCTCACATACCATCTTGCACTCATAAGGGCCAGAAACTTGACTTTTCTCTTAAGAAATGTAGGCTTTTTGATAATAAAAGCAAGCCAAGGCCTCACCAACAGTGTGAACAGGCTTCTGCTGTGAGCTGCAGAAACAGACACACAAGCAAACAGAATGCTGATTTTGCCACCAGCTTTGTTTCTCCCTCGTGTTTCAACAATCTGTCCAATATAAAGATCATTTTATGTGTTACAATGTTTTATGGCTGTATATGCATCTGTCTGTCTATCTATCTACCTACCTACCTACCTACCTATTCCCCTTTCACCTTATTAATAATGCAGGCACCTAAAAATAGAGGTATAGAAAGTGTTGAGGATTGAAGGAAGTGTGGAGAAGACACACTGGTGATGTTAACAGGTGCTTTATATTAGTTACCCAGCCCAAACGGCTTCAATCTGCCTTGGGGTATGTAGTCAGTGCAGCAAAACAGACACCATCTCTATGGTAACTACGTTGCTTTGTTCTTTTAACAACAAAAATGAATAGTCTTTTAAAAAAAAGAAAAACTAGAACAGACAAATAGAAAAGAAAAGCTAGAAAAGTGACAAAAAAAGAGCAGTTTTTCCAAAATTCGATGTCAAAGTGTTGGCTTAAAATCAATAAATAGAATGAAACTGCTGCTGCTGCTGCTGCTCCCCTTGCACCTCACCCCCCGTTTCATTTTTCAGATCATCTTCCCACAGTTTGAACTTTAGAAAGTCCAGAAAATGCACAAATGTGCCAGCAAAATCTGAATTTCATCACAGAATTCTACTAAATGCTAGGGGGCAACTTTGACAGTAGAGCCAGATTAGGAGGCGAGTCTGCTAAATTATAGCTAATTGTACTGTCTTTGCAGTGAATTTTTGGGTATAAGCCTTAAGAAATATTGCCTATTATTTCCATGTTGCTAATTAATGAGACATAAATTAGTTTCCTTTCCTTGACCTTTAATAGAGTTCATAATCCATGGAGTAGAAATGGAACAGCAGCTGAAAATTTCCACAGTGACATGCAATGCTTCCCAGAGGCCACATTTTGATAATAAATGCAAACTCAGAAGCAGAAAATGAATGCTAACTTGAAGCCACATTACATAGGTTTAAATGTTGCCAACCTTTAGAGAGTTCCCTCTGGAGTATCTTGAATTACAAGAAATGAGGGGTACACAACGTTTTGGGCCCTGAGACAGCAATATTCAGTGTTCAGTGAGGGAAGAAGGGACATATATGTGTACACAAGCACACATATATGCCTATACATACACATTTTGCCCCCTTCCCAACAAACACACACACACACTCAGAAGCCCCGGTTCCCCAGTCTCAGGATTCTGATCAGCCGGGCTTTGGGGTAGATTCCCTTCAGTGTTGTGGGGCATACAGGGTAGAATGAAAGCACCCCTTGACACCTTTGATTCATTATGCCTATATTAATTCACCCTATGAAAATGGTGCTATGTATTTGCCCTTGTTTTCCAATTAATGTCAGGGAAGTCCCAAGGTTTGACATCAGCTAAGCAGGACTCCCTGGGGTTAGAGGATCAAAAATTGAAGATGAACTTTCCCAAAGGACAGCTTCCCTACCTGTCCCAACCTCCTACTTCAATGAACAGCCACCAATGTTTTCTACCAATGACTCCCAAGTTGAGAATTACCACCTTCTAATAGGCATGTCTGGAATGTTGACATATTCTTGTTTTGTTTTGGGTTTTTTTGGACTACAACCCCCCAGAGTTCTCCCAATGGATTCAGGGAGTTATTCTAAAAGTAACACATTAAAACTTTGGATATGCTGGTAATTCATAATGCTTAGAAGCATTATAAATGAGCTCATGCTGCCCTTAAAATTCATCTCTGGTTTGGAACATAATCTATGACAAATCTGGGGGAGGAGGGTGCCTTACCCCCTGATTTCTTCATCTTATTTATTTTGCTTCTATGATTCCATCAATGAACCCCCCAAAAGAAGGGAAGTACATTTTGTTACAAAAGACAGGTTTATTGATTATAACACTGAAAGACACCATGGAATATATTTGCATAAGGTTCTTTATATGCAATGCTCTGATTATTCCTCAACCATTGAAGATTAAGTTTGTTTCTGGGTTACCTAGAAGACAATACAGTAGTGCACATATAGGTGGCTCCCATTACCACCATTATCCCTAACAACCACCCTCTTAGGTATGCCCTTATTACTTTATTTCTGTTGCAAGAACTTTTGTACACTCTCCTTTCAAACAGGGAACTCAGTGTACTCCAAAATGATTAGATGGCTCCTCTAATAAGCCTGGACCAGTCCTGGTCACAATCTGATCATGGGCTTCCTAGAGACACAGTTTGCCTCTGATGCAAACAGAATGTGAGACCAGATGAATCCAGCAGGATTCTTTTTTTTACATTACAAACTAACCTGCAATCTGGTATTCTCCAGATGTTCTGGATTACAACTCTAACCAAGCCTTGGCAGCACAGTAGTGGAAACTGTAAATGAACACAGAAGGAGGGCAACAAGTTGGTGACTGTTCTCTCGCGCACGCGCTCTCTCTCTCTGCCTTTCTCTCTCTGGGTGTTTTGCTGGCTAAGCTGGCTGGCAGATTCTGGAAGTCCAAAAAGTAACTTATCCAAACTCTGACATTTTGTAAATACACCCTATATCACTATATACCATCACCACTACATTTGCTTGCAAGCAAACAATTGCAGCATCAGCTGTATTCAGTAAGCATTTATACTTCCAGGTATTTATCTGAAATGAGCCTTAACTTGACAAATGGAACTGTTTAGAGGTTTACTGCTTGCTGCTCAGCATGGTCCTCAAATTAATGAGCACTCCAGGACTCCCTATGGCTAGCTTCTCAGTATTAACATCATCATGGCCTCGCTCTGTTCTGCACCCATCACATACAATTCAACTTTCATTAGCAAGACTGGAGTAGGCCTAAGCAGGAACAGGCAGCAAAGCCCATTTGGCCTGCATTTTATTGGCTTGCCCTACGCTATCTATTCTCCTCCATGTGCCAGCTCCTGCCCTCTGTCACGCATGCCATATCTGCTTGTTTCAGGAGGCAGGGGGTTGCAATTTACAAGTGCCCTGGAGCACTATGTTCTTTTGAGGTCAAGCCCCTGCTGGCTCAGCAGAACAAAGCTACCAGGCAGAGTGGGATGGGGACACCACATGTTCTGTGCAGCTTGGTTAAATGAGCCAAATTCTGATTTTTTTTTTCTCTTAGAGGATCTTCCAGCTGAGAGAGGCTGTTGTTTCATGATCTACAGAGAAACTAAACAAAGTGGGGACAGCTAAACAGCAAAGACACACGTTTCATTTAGGCACCAACGCATTTTAATACATTATGCAAATTCAATGATACAAATACTTTTTAGACTGTTGCAGAGGTTGGAAAAGTTCCTTTTCTCATGCTCTGGACTGCTGGGTGTGAATGAGCTAACACATGGAACAAGCAGCATTTAGAAGTAATGAGACAGAAATATTGAAGCCACATGCAGTGGAGGCTTCCTTGTTTATGGAGCAGTGAACCCACACCAGGTTTGAGTCTGAATTTTAAAGGAGTTATCCAAGGGGTTGAACCTCACTCTCCAATAGGCTCAGTACTTTTGGACTAAAATTTGAGCTATAACCCTAAGATCTCACTAGCTAACTGTAACTAGATACTTTGGGGAAACAATGAAATCACCTTTTGAAAGTACTGTAACAAGAGTCAAATTACTTTATTAATGGAAGACAGAAAAACAATGAGTAATGTAACCAGTTACTTTTTTCAGCACTGCAACCAGCAACAGCTACAGATTATTTTTCAATCATTCAATCACTTTAAACAAGTAACAGGATTTAATTGCTTTAAAAAGGCAACTTTTAAAGTTCTGAGGCTAAGTACATTTGAATGACACAGCTACTATTTGAATGTTTCTGCAATATTTTCCTGCACTTTCTTTTAGCCTGTTCATTGCTATCTAGATGCAGATGAAAAATGCTGTTGATTCATGCTTTGCCAGAAGTCAGGGACAACCTCATTAAACCAATACAGAACTGGTGACAAATATAGCCTAATGGATATATTCTGGAAGCAGGAGAGCAGTTGCCTGCCTCAAACCATTCTAATAACTCCTAGGTGGCTAAATCATGCTCTTACCATAGGTTCTACCCACACCATCACCTACATCCCAGGTCAGGTCATTGACACAGGTAGGAATGATGTGATCATGTTAGTGGAGCATGCTTCACTTAGAGTTGCCAGGTGAAGACTTCCTCCCGCTCAGATATTTCTATACTAAAACATAAGGTCTAAGGGCAATCTCTTGTGATGTCATACATGCTAGGCCCTATTACAAAGGATCTTATCAAGGAGTGATGTCATCAAGCATGATACATTAAGCACCAATCATAGCTACACATTCTAACAAATAAGGGGTGCATATATACACATGTCTCAAGGCCCTAACCATGAAAACCAGAGAAAAGGGACAAAATCTTGAGATCTTGGACCCCTACTCTTATTACAGGCTGGATACAACACAGTGTTTGCTTGCAGGACTAACTCATAGAATATATAATCTTGTACTCAGACCTTGGAAAGTTTGGAGCCATGATGTTTCGAGATCAAATCTTCATAGTCATGTTGGCTGGAGCAATCTTCTGATTCCCTTCTTCACAGCCCCAGGGAGGTGGAGGGAAAGGAACCTTTTCCAAACTCAGCCAGCCCTAGCCCCATAGAGTGGCTTCTCCTTCCACACTCACTTCTCTCTCTTTCTTTTCAGCCATTATAATAATAAAGTAAAAGTTAAATGAAGCAACCCAGAATTTGGAACAGAAGTATATGGTATTTTATAGTATAATTTACAGATTGTGACCTTGAGCAATGTTATCATTTGCTTATCCGTATAATAAGATACCATCTGCTAATTCGTTGTCTTGTAGGACACAATTTTCTTCGCTAAGATTACTAAATGAAAAACCATAAAAGCGGGGCAATGGAAATGAGGTTTTACTGGGCAGCGAGAGGTAAGCGCTTAGTTACAATATAAATCAGGGGTTAGCAACTGTGGTGGGGAGATAAATTTCTGCCTGTGGGATCTACCAGAAGCCACATAAACTTTCCCAAAATGAGCGGCTAGAAGTCTACTTTTAGTTCTGAAAAATTAGCATTTTTATGTTAAACAGTGCAGAGTGGCCCTCCAACCTATTTAAAAGGAGAGCTGCCACTCTGGAAACTTCCAAGAGAGGCAATTCATACTTTCTTGGCTAGAAAAAAAAAAAGTCACCCAGAGAGATCAAGTGAAGCAAACACCCTTCAGGGGGCTCACAAATGATCCCAGGGCCCCACTTTGCCAAATCTGAAACAGACAGATGTTCCATGTAAATGACTTAGGCTCAATGCAAACTACAGCCAGGTCCAGTGCCAGCTGAGCCTTAAGCAAGAAAAGGTATGCTAATGCTGGAGATCTGAATGACTGACTGATGAGTCAATTTTTATTGCAGCCTAGATAGCACCCCAGGGAACAGAGTTTTGTCCACAAGCTATGTGGCATAAATTCAGCCTGGATTGTATGGAAGATCACCCACCAGAGCCTGGCTGCTGACAGCTCCAGTTCAGATCAGTGCATAGATTTGAGATTTTTTAGTTGAGTGACTCTGTAGACCAGATTCTCCCACTTTGTTCCCTCTGAATATTTGGTGATGCAGTTCCCATCAATCCAAATCAGTCATGTTGATTAATGGTGATCTGAGTTATAGTTCAAAAATTTGCAGAGCAACAGATTAAGAAAGGCTGCCTTTGGAAAAGGGGTAGGCTCCCAAGGTGGAACTCAGGAAAACGCATGAGACCACCAAAGCAGGAGAATGCTGGCTATAAGGAATGAAAGCATATCAGGACAGAGTAAGCACAGGTAGTCTACATTGCTGACTTAAGACTCAAACTTTACATGACTTTAAGTGCATTTTAAAGCATGTGATTGCAACTATGTTTACCAAATGCAGCTTGGTGGGTAGGGGCACCCAATCTGGATTGGACTCATGGTGGACAGGAAGGGGGCTCATCTGCTTTTCCCCGGCTCACACACACAAAATGATTTCCTCAGACGTTAGAAAAAAATCCTTCTTGTGAGTACAACTCTGACAAATCTGCAGCTTCCAGGCTCCAGGTCTTCCTATTGACAACCACCCACTGCCAAAGGAGCTACTTCCCCCTCGCCTTTTTTTTTTAAAGGGGAAATCGGGAAAATAAAGTTAAGGGAGGTTAAGCACACTCTTCTCAAATGGTACATTACTGGGGAAGTAGGATGGTTTTTGTCATCAAAGGTATGTTCAATCACAAGTAAATGATTCAAACATGTTGACTCTAAGGGCAAAGCTTTTTGTGACAAAAGGAAACAGATTTTCGTGGCCAGCTGAGATGATGTCTAGTGAGATGAAGAGTGCCAGGCTCTCTCTATGTTCCCCAGATTCCAGTTTCCCATATACTTGAATTTACTTTTGGTTCCCTCCATCCCCTTTGTCATCAAACAGAATTCAACACATACACCTCCTGCCATCCTTCTTTACATACCAAAGATGGAGAATGTCCAGGCTGTCCAGATTTCCACTGGACATTTACCATTGACTGTGCTGTCCAGACATTATGGGAGTTGTTGCCCACCAACATCTGGAAAGTCACCCAACCCCTATCTCTACTTTACATAAAGACCAACTACCATTAATAACTGCTTCTATAACCACTGGAGAGAAAAGCAGAATCCAGTAATTGGGTGAGGTACTTTTGCAAATTTGAATTAGAACAGAAACTTGAGGAAATATATTCACATTTGCCTCATCTGCTTGCAAGCATTTTAATCAATCTTACATTTTCATAATATGCAAATTCCAGAAATACTTTAACTTCTTCCTCTGGGGGTAAAAAAAATCAGAAAAGGTAAGAAAGGTCAGATCTAACTTCCCTGGTCATTCAACCAAACTGAGTTGCTTGGCTTAAAATTAAGATAAAGATTCTTCCCAACAGGAGAGAACAGTGCAGAGCACTAATTATTTCATATGGATTCTCCCTTCATACTGAAATGAAGAACTGTCAGAATCATTTCAAAAAAGGAAAAGAGAAATGGAAAAGCTAAGCATAGCTGTTTGATTCACAGTCTTCTGGGGCAATTCAGTTCATCCCATTGTAGTTAGTTTCCAAGCATCTATTAGTTTTGGTGAACAAATTTAATTCTAATATATAAAGCATTCTGCTAATTCAATTTACCCAATTTCTCCCACTGCTGTTGGAGGAGAAAGGGTCTAACTTAATATAGGCTGACTCCAAATGCCTTTACCCCTCAAACAATTCCAATTTCCCCTGTAGGTTAGATTTAACCTAAGTAGATAATGCAGCAGAGGACTGAATATATTATTTATGTAGTAGAAGCAACAACAACAATCCAATCAAGTTTTGCAGTCCAGTTGCCAGGCAATGACAAGGAAAAGAGTCCCTGTACAAGAGATAAGGGGGCACAGTGAAATTAATGGGTATTGATAAGTGCAGACGCTAAGTAACACATATATGTCATCCCTAAACAATTGGAGATGCTGCAATCAAGTTAATTGAAATGTACAGTCCAAAAACAAAAGATAAAGCTATTGTGGCATGTGCCTATTAAGACAATAACTCTACGTGCTTTGATCAGCCTCATAGATTTCAAAAACATTTATGCAATTCCATTGTACAATTGCCCCGATTTAAGGACAGTCCAAAGAGATAGCAAGGAGACCATTTGGGATGGAACATAAATTTAAAATCCTTTTTATTCTGTACCAGAGAGATGTCCTTGGTGCTCTTCAGACACCACTGAAAGAAACTTTGTAAAGTCCAAAGCACTTTAGCAAAGTTACAGGACATGATTCTGCTTCAATATGGTGGGGTATGTTCTCAATTGCCCCAGGCAATGGGAAGTTCCAAAAGGTCACCTTTGCAGGGTCAGCTCTGGAGGGCAGCCTGGGTCTGTTCCCTTGGGATGAAGGAGTACTTGGAATGCAGATCTGCAGGACAGCAAAGGAAAACCAGGAGTGAGGGCCAAGCCCAAGAGAAGAAGAAATGAATCATAAGAGCCATGGCTGTTAGCAAAGAGGAAAGGTCAACATTAAAAATTATCTAGTTTATCATTGAGCATAAAATCATCAGATTATTGGCCAATTTCAGATTTATGTTCACACAATGTATAACCTCTAGTATCATGGATAACCTCTTACACATGGGAAGTCCACCAGCAGGACATGAATGCAAAGGCACCTCCTGTCCCAAGTTTCCCAACTGATATACAGGTGAATACTGTCCCTGATACTGGAGGCGATAGATAGATATCTTGACTGTTCCCATTTAATTCAGGGCTGAAGGGAGTCAAAGTCCAAGGACATCTGGAAAGGTGCACATTGACCACCCCGGGTCATCTGCTACTGCTCAGTTTTTGATAACCACAGCATATCAATGTGCTTTATTGTTTTTGTTGTTTTTAATAGTTATGCTTTTTTAACTGGTTTAAATTTGATGAATAATTTAATGGTTTTTTTTAACTTTGTCTCTTTTAACTGTTGCAAGCTGCCTTGAGTCCTACACTGAGAAAAATGTGGGGTATAAATAGATATCATCATCATCATCATCATCATCATCATCATCATCATCATCATCATCATATCATCACTAGTTGTAGGCTCTGAATATATCTGAGTCTTCCAGTTTTTAGGGATGACAGATTTCCCCGTTTTTGAAGCACTAAAACTACAGAACATCTGGTTAAGTCCATGACAGTTTCAGCACAGTGGCTTGCTGTCTCCAGCAGAAGGAAATTTGAACTAATCAGGATAGCAAGAGCTGCCTAGATTATTTATCTATGAGCTAGTTGCTGGTATCTAATCAAAAATAGAATATTTTAAACAAGGTATTTCCTAGTTCTACCAGACTCCCACATATTCTCTAAGACAACTTCATAAGAGTTTCTCTAAATTTATAAGGAACAATGTTATTTATAAAAAGTTAAGAAAGGGAAAGATCAGAACTATTTCAGACATATCAAACGGGAGCCATTAGCTCACCCAGAATATATTTCATATGTCCTCAGTAAAAGCAGTAAGGCAACTTTCACACACATTCCAAGGTCACTGCACTGTAAAACTATGCTTCGCATTGGAATGCATACAGAGCACACAGTTCATATTTTTCATAGATAGCTGGTAAAATACAAAGCAACTGGCAGGATCTGAAGGCACTGCAAGACTAAGAGTAGCTCAGAAGGTCCATTTCATCCAGGGGTGGGATTCAAGGGGCCTTCAGGTGTTGTGGGATTTCAGCTCACATTATTCTTCACCAGTGGCTATTCCACTTAGGATTGCATGAACGGATCATATCTCAGTGGGAAAGCACAAGTTTTGTCTGTTCTCCTCCTGTATAAAACACTGGAGAGCCTCTGACAGAGCAGCAGAGAGAACACCAAGTTAGACCAACCAGGTAAATGCTTCTTACCATGGAAGGCAGGATCCCATGGTACATTTTGAACTATGCTTTGCTATATGAAAAAAGAAAGAAAAAATCAATGTGTCTGGTATATGACTGAATATTAACAGCAAAAATAGAAAATAGATTCAGGAACAGGATTCTTCAGAAGCCCAAAGGGGCAGGTGTCCTAGTCTATGGCAGGAAAAAAAATGACTCAGTATTCTGTGGCATTTCTAATATGTAAACTTTTAAGGAGCCACAGGACTCCTTGCAGGGGCTGAAAAAGTTATTTTTTTTACAACAGCTCTCAAAACCCCCAATTTGGCAGAGCTACTAGCTATGCTGGTTGGAGCATTGTGAGACTTGTAGTCTAAAAATAATAACTTTTCTGAGCTCCACATGGGTGGTCTTCAAGAAGGGCTTTACTATAACACTTTCTCTTTGGCAAAGACTGAGGCAGGTCTGCCTCCATAGGCCACACCAACAAGAATTGTTCTAATAAAACAACTATCTTTACCCCCCCACACACACACACAACTGTTATTTTGCTCTCTGGGTCCAACCTCACAGCAAGTGTTTATGACTGAGATGGGAAAGGTTCAGCCCTCTGTATGTTGTTGGGCTGCAATTCTTAGCATTCCTCATCATTTATTATGCAGGCTAGGACTGATAGGAGTTGTAGTCCAACAGTTTCTTAAAGACCCTAATTTGCTCATCCTGGTTTAGCCCAAGTTAGGAGGCAGAGGATCTAAGCAACATGCCATTAAATGGCTTGTGCAAATGTATTGGTCAAAGAGTTAGAACAGACTCACTGTAGAATGCAGCAATTAACAGGTGAACCTCAAAGAGTGACACAGGACAAATGGAAATAAATTGTTTCAGGATAAGAAGGGAATGCACTTCTAATTTTGATTATACAAGTTGTCCTTGGCATCATTAGAACTGCTCATGTCTACTGCTGTATTTTCATCTCTTTCTTTCTTCTTTTTATATAAAGATCTTTGTTTGAGAAGAGAGATAAGAGGAGTCATTCAAAGCTGTTTACCTAGTACAATAAAGGGCAATATTAAGTGACAGCCTGTTTAATAATGGAGAAATGAAATGTTTTTCAGAATGCAGATGCTGCCATAACAACTTCCAGAGATGGCTCAAAATTGGGAAACACTTGAAAGCATGCATGGAAGAAACAAATGAATAATATAACTTCTGCAATTGTAAGGTTGCATGTTGCACTCTTTGTCTAGTTGGGGCACAAAATGACAAAACTAAGTATGTCCAGTGGAGAGGGACCAGATCTGGAAGGAATGGTTGAAAGAGTTGGGTATGTTTTCGGAGACGCAATAACTGTCTTCAAACATCTGATGGGATGTCAATCAGAAAATAGGGCAGACCAGTAGTGTAGTCCTAACTCAAAGGTGTGCCAGATGTAGGGGTTAAGAATGAGCCACAGCCTTTGTACTGGCTGAACTGCCATTATTCCCACATAACCTCCTCCTACCAACTGATCTCTGAAATCAGCTGGCAGATGGAGCTATCAGTACAACTGCTCTGCCAGCTAAGGTCAGGCAGCAAAAGAGGCAAATAGGGGTGGAGACAGGGAGGAGCCAAGGTATGCCAAGTCCACATCAGGGATGGAGAGAATATTGAAAGACATGAAGGAGAAAAACAAAGGCACTCTACTAGTGTTGGAAACTCCAAAGATAAGAAACTTCTTGAAGCTCCTGTTGTTGTTGTTGTTGTTGTTGTTGTTGTTGTTGTTGTTTATGGATCTTTATGAATAGAGTTTAGAATCACTCCTGTACTCCCAGCAACCTTTTCCTGCTCCCCTATAGCCATGCAGCAGCCAGGAGAGGGCAGGGGGGAGTCAAGGATCAAGGTCAACTATTTTCCAATGGCCTGCACATGAGAACAATGTCATCCTGCAGGACCTCTGCAGGATTTCCAAGGATGTCCCAGAGAATACTTCCACCATTGTACACCAACCTTCAGAACAGAGTCACCAATGAACCTCACTTAGGTGTCCCACACACCCTAACATGGCCATGTAGTGGCCAGAGGGAGGGTGGGAGAAAGCTGTGCTCTGACATGGCTAGCAATGATGATCCTTGCTTGGCTGCACTTTGCCAAGTCAGCCAAGTGAGGAATGTTGCTGGCTATGTTCTGACTGCAAATGAATGATGATGCTGGCATCCTTGGGAATGTCTTGAGGGTCCTTTGGAGGTTCCAAAGAAAGACACTGTCATTGTGTGCTGGCTATTGGAATGCAGCTGGAGACAATCTTCAGCAGCCTCCTCTCCTTCCCCTGCTTACTATACGGCCATACTGGGGAGGGCAAGAAAAAGATGAGTCTGGAGGGGGAGACTTTCTTCTCCCAAGAGACTATTTTCCAAAAACTTCACAATTTTCAAAGATGTTCCTACAACGAGAAGAAACTTGATTAAATTATTCATTCTCCCTGAGGCAATAAATAATTTAAACAAGGACATTGCTAGTTCATGCTGCCCTCATCCCACACACCTAGCTACAATCCTGGAACAAAGTTAGGCCAGAGAAATCCTAAATAATTTCCAACATTCTCAAGCTGAGATGGGTTTGGATTCAAGACAGATTCAGCTGACACTCTGTCATCTTTGTGATTTAAGACTGCACTCCACTTATCTACTGTTCCAACAACAGAGGGCAGGACAAGAACCAAGGGCCCCAAACTGGTAGAAAGCATATTTCAGTTAAATATTTGGAGAAAATTCCTAACAATGGGCTGTTGGAGATTAGGGCAAAGAAGACAGAGCTCTTGCAACATCACTCCTCACTTATGCTGATGGCGCCTCCTGGTAGTGCATCTAAGACCCTTTCCAACATTTTTAGTCCCTGTAGAAGCCAGAAGGAAGAGGGAGGATGAAAGGAACTCTATGGCATTGTAGGCAGCTTGGCCAATTATCATAGAATCATAGAGTTGGAAGAGACCCCAGAGGCCATCGAGTCCAACCCCCTGATATGTAGAAAAACCCATCAAAGCATTCCCAACAGATGGCCATCCAGCCTCTGCTTAAAAACCTCCAAAGAAGGAGACCCCACCACACTCTGAGGCAGCATATTCCACTGCCAGACAGCTCTGACCATCAGGAAGTTATTCTTGAGGTTCAGGTGGAATCTCCTTTCCTGCAGCTTGAATCCATTGCTCCTTGTCGTAGTCTTTGGAGCAGCAAAGAACAAGTCTGCTCTCTCCTCAACATGACATCCCTTCAAATATTTAAACATGGCTATCATGTGCCCTCTTAACCTTCTCTTCTGCAGACTAAACATACCCAGCTCCCAAGCCATTCTTCATAAGGCATGGCTTCCAGACCCTTCACCATTTTGGTTGCTCTTCTCTGGACATGTTCCAGCTTGTCAACATCTTTCTTGAATTGAGGTGCCCAGAACTGGACACAGTATTCCAAATGAGGCCTAACCAATGCAGAGTGGTACCATTACCTCCCTCAGTCTGGACACCATACTCCTATTGATGCAACCAAGAATCGCGTTGGCTTTCTTGGCTGCCACATCACACTGCTGACTCAAGTTCAGCTTGTGATCTACCAAGACTCCTAGATCCCTTTCACATGTACTGCTATCCAGCCATGTGTCCCCCATCCTATATTTGTGGATTCCATTTTTTCTGCCCAAGTGCAGAAACATTTCTCTCTGTTGAAATTCATTTTGTTAACTTTGGCCCAGCTCTCCAATTTGTCAAGGTCGTTTTGAAATTTGATCCTGTCCTCTGGTGTATTAGCAACCCCTCCCAATTTGGTATCATCTGCAAATTTGATCAGCATGCCCTCCACTCCTTCATCCAAGTCATTTGTTACCCTGATTTCTAGGGGTCCTGTGAGGGACACCTAACTGTGCTCCAAATTATACAAGTTGGGGAAATTAGCAAAGAGCACAAGCTAGCAATACGAGAGGAAGGGCAACGGAGCGAGATCTTTTTCCCAGTGTCTACGGGGTCAGGCCGAGTAAAGGAGCCAACAGAAGTGAAATAATAATTGTTGTTTTATTAAGATACAATCAAACAGTGTATGCAGCACACTCACACAGATAACTATAGAAATAAAGGTTGGAGTTGGATAGAGGGATTTTTAAAGGAGGTTGTTGGTATGGGTAATACTACACCTGTCCTGAAGCCCGGGTAGTCTACAGCAGAGGTTCGTAGAAATGAAGTTTCTCAATACGTGGGACTGAGGGGAAGGCTCACAAGCAAAGCGGCAGCAAGGCAGGATGGAAGTCGGGTGCGATCTGAGGAAGCTCTCAAAGTTACGGGTTCTTATAGGGGAAAATGTGGCTGTAGGCTAGTCCATACTTGGGGAAACAATGAGTTTCAGGCTGGAGACAAAGCCTCCGAAAAGTCAGAATTTAGCATAATTGAGTTAAGTCCGAATTGTCAATAGAGTAGCCAGTATGCAAACGCAGAGTGCTTGACAGATGAGGATTTGTCTAATCAAGCTGCCTGCTCAGGGCAGGGAGTTCTTTGTAAGCAGCATGCATACATAATAGGGTACTTGCCTTGAGGTCTCTTGAAGTGGCGGGATGGCTATTTCGGGCCTGCCTGTATTTCTGTGAAATATTACAGCGATTAGCAGCTGTGCCTGTCTGCGAGCTTGTCCGGGGGCCTCACAGTACGTGGAGAGGAATAGGTAAAGAAGGCCAAATTATTGATATCAAAGTGATATCTAATATCCCACAAATCCGGGCTAGCAACTGCTGTAATACATTGATGAAGAAGTTGAATAGCACTGGGTCCAGGACAGAACCCTGTGGCACCCTACTAGTCACTTCCCTCCAGGATGAAAAGCAGCCATTGGTGATCACCCTTTGGGTTCGGTCGGTCAACCAATTACAAACCCAACTAACAGTAGCCCTGTCCAGCCCACATTTTACTAGCTTCTTTGCAAGAATGTCATGTGGAACTTTGTCAAAGGCCTTATTGAGGTCAAGATATGCTGAGTCTACAGCATCCCCTTCATCTATCAAGCCTGTAACCCTATCATAAAAAGAGATAAGATTAGTCTGGCATGACTTATTTCTGAGAAATCCATGCTGGCTTTTAGTAATTACAGCACTGCTTGCTAAGTAATTACAAACTGACTGTTTAATGATCTGCTCTAGATCTTTCCTGAAATTGATGTCAGGCTGAATGGGTGATAATTATTAGGGTCCTCGTTTTTCCCCTTATTGAAGATTGGGATGACATTTGCCCTCCTCCAGTATGCTGGGACTTCTCTTGTTCTCAGGAGTTCTCAAAGATTATTGCAAGTGGTTCAGAAATGACTTCTGCCAGCTCTTTTAATATCCTTGGATGTAATTCATCTGGCCCTGGGGACATGAATTCATCTAGTTTAGCCAGATATTCCTGTACTACTCTACTTATTCTGTGCTGCATTCCCCCCCACCTTCCTCACCTGCTCCCCACACCCCAGATTGGGTACTTCTATCCTTCTGGGAGAAAACCGAGGTAAATAAAGGATTGAGTAGTTCTGCCTTCTCTGTTGCCCCTGTTATTAATTGGTCACCTTCTCTACGCAGTGATCTTATCATTTCCTTGTTTTTCCTTTTGCTGCGGACATATCTAAAAAAAAGCCCTTTTTATTGTTTTTGATGTCTCTGGCAAGCCTGAGTTCATTCTGCGCTTTAGCTTTTCTGACCTTCTCCCTACATCTCCTGGCTATTTGCTTGAATTCCTCTTTGGTAGTTTCACCATTTTTCCATATCCTGTACATGTTTCTTTTAAAACTTAGCTCAGCGGAGAATTCTACAGTCAACCATTCTGGTTTCTTTAGAGAACTGCCATTTTTCCTCCTTATTGGCACAGTTTTCAATTGTGCCCTCAGTATCTCACTTTAAGAAACTCCCATCCATCATGAACTCCTTTCTCTTTTAGTATTCTTGACCACAGGATTTCAGCAAGTAACTCCCTAACTTTAGAGAAATCAGCTTTCTTAAAGTTTAGGATACGTGTCTGGCTACACTTGGCTTCTCCTTCCCACTGAATGACAAACTCCAAATGAACAAACTCCCACCACCTCCACCTTATCATGCTGATCTCTTCCATGTCTTTTCTCGTAATTGGTTCTGGATGTTGTGAGACCCACTATGAGCATGTTTTCTTATTTTTTAGAGGAACACTGTTCTTAAAAAATCCTTTATGTAAACTATAAGAGAATGTCTGTGTGCCCCCCCCTCCAGCACCACAACAGTAAGGAGGAGGAATGGCCAAGGAACATTCAGGTTCCTTGGGATTGTATACGTACATATATATGCATGTATATGTGCAGGCACACTGCACACTACTGTTGTTGCTTGGAATTGCTACTAATAATCCAAGACAACAGAAACGTTGTCTGGCTATTCTTTTGAAAAAGCCCAAGAACTATAGCAACACATACAATAGCCATCAGCAACATTTACTTTCATTCATTTTTTTTACTCCTTCTGTGTATATATTTATAATGTGACTTTAGGCACCATAAGTTATGGCTGATCACAGATTTCCATGCTATCTCCTCATATAAAATAATAGTGGATGCTGTGGTCTTTATTGGTATTATTCACTGCTGCTGCTGTTCTACCTCTCAATCCTGCCACCTTCTGGAAGCTTTAGGTACCTACCGGCTTCTGTGGAGAGAGACTGCCTTTCCTGAAATACAGATCAATGGCCTTGTGTGCATATGTATGTGCCTTCACTTTGCCTGTCAACTTATGATGACTCTGTGAATTTCATAGGGTTTTCTTAGGCAGCTAATAAATACTAAGAGGTGATTTTGCCAGTTCCTTCCTCTGAAATATAGCTAAAGCACCTGTTATCTGGTGTGGTTTCCCATCCAAGTACTAACCAGAGCTGAACCTGCTTAGTTTCCAAAATCAGATGGAATCTGGTGTCTTTAGGGTATTTATGATCTAACTGTGCACAGGACAGCACTGTAAATCTGCTGTTTGTAGATGTTAACAATAATGAAGGCCACGTTTTACTTCAGCTCTTCCACATCACCAGTGAGTGCTATGTAGCAGTGATGTGGTAAAAGGATTATGTTTTTTACCTGGGATGAAAGGTACTAGAAGGATTCATCAGTGTGTCCATGCTTTAAAATAGCACAGAGGGAGGCTGATCTGTGGTCTCAACCTCCTTGTGTTGGAGGGTAGAATAATAATATCAACCATAATTTTTTGGTTTAAAACAAAAAGTTTTGCATGTCTCTTTGGGGAACATATGTGTGAGAGAGGGAGAGGGAGATTGAAAAAGAGAGAGAGAGAGAGTTCAGTTTCCAGAAATCACACCTTAGTATGTTCTAGGAACAGATGCGAGGTGATTGGCAACTTTCTTCTTACACACATCAACATTCCTAAGGAGAAAAGTAAAATGATATAATTGACTGCTGCTGCTAATGCAAAATATGCCCAACACTCTTTATGCAGGTTGGTAGACCTAATCCATAGTGAAGTGATCCCACATGTGATCAAATCCATACCTCACCATCAGGTGGCTCTGGGAAAATCAGAGTCTGGTTATGAATAATGCTATAAAGTACTGAAAAATCACGTGTATGCACACACACACACACACACACACACACACAGTGTTTTGAAAAAGAAATCCAGCACCTGTTCTGAGATGTAACTCTGTCTCTTTCCAGCAGTGAAAATTTGCAAATTTGCATGGCTGCACTCCCTTCAGTCTTTCAGTGAGAGAATTGGCTCTACCTTGGAAAAATATAAGCCCAAGGCAGTGAAATCTGGCAAAATGCAACATAAATGAGGCTGTAAAATAATGTGAACAGGTGTCCCTTCAAGGCTAATATATCCCCTGGTTATTTCCTAGAGTCTGACCCACCCCTTGGATGACATTTAATATTTCTGCTTAAAGAGTATCAAGAGAGCACTCTTTCTTGCTTTGCTTTCCTTAGAGGGATGGTATAATTTGAGGGGGAGGTAGCATCTTAGTATTTCTGGTAACTTTGAAAATTATAAGAAGCAATGACACATCACAGCCAAATCATGATGTTAGATTAAATGTTGCATTTACTTGCTGCCTCCGAGATCTCCACTTAGGTTTGCACTAAAACACAGGCTAGAAATCTTTCAAATAAACAAAAATAAAGGGTTAAACTACATGATTGGGAGAAGAAGATCTGTATCTCAGAAAAGATGCTGCTGCCAAGTAGATGTAAAGAACAGTAGGAATTTCAAGCTAAGAAAGAGGCAGCTTCTGATCAGGTGATGTCTGAAACTGTCCCCAGTATGATTTTCCCCTTCAGCTCCCTCCTCAAGCTAAGGAGAAATTAATCTTGCTTGTGGAAAATCAATCCAACCTACTCTACAGTACTGTTATGAAGGTACAAGTAGGGGACTTACTGTATATGCTGCTCTGAGTGGGAAAACAGGTGGGATAATAAAAAATGGGTTCGATCCAGACCTAATTATGCTTAGGTGAGACCAACCAAATTCTGGGACAGTTATTTTCATCTCAGCCAATTTGTCCTATTAACTTCAGTGGGTCTACTCTAGCAGGAATGAAAGTGGATCCAAACCAACAAAAACATATCAATCATCCATATATGATACAAACTGAAAGAGAAAGAGGGCAGGCACAGGAAAGATTTGACACCCTTCTCTAGTCAACTACCTCTTTATTACTGTTTAATAGTGATACATTTTTAAGACATGGATCTGCCACCTGGCCTCTTGATTTTTGAAGCTACTTGCCATCTCAGTTTCAGCTGTTTATTACAGCTACTTCTCTCTCTTGGTTGAATATGTAGAGACACATACTCAGCAGCCACATCATACACTGTCTTTTTTCCTGTCACAGAATTCCAGATGGTGTACATTAGGTTAGCAGGTGGTTCAGGCACTGACCAGATCCTAGCCTGCTTGGTTTCAGTATGGTGGCAACATCTTGTACCTTCTGGCAGTACCCTGTGCTATCTTGGTACTAGAACAATGCCAAGTTTGTAGCTGAAGGTGGCATGGGAGGGAAAGGAGAAGCACGTGCATGCAAGAGAGAAAGAATGGGGTGCATTTACCCACTATCTCAGCATGCTTTTTAACACTCAAAAATGAGGAAGCGTGGGAGATTTTCAAACCCTGCCTGTCGTTCTGCATATGGAAATACATTTTACTTCTAAGTACAGACATACCTCAGTTAACAAATTAGATGTGTTCCTGGGCTTTACTACTTTAACAGAAATTTGCATACCAGAGATAGAAACGACATGGAAAGAATAGGGATAGGTTCCTACACCACAAAAAAAGAAAAGTACTTCAAAAAACTTTAGAAAAGTTTTGATTCAAAACTAACAGTATGCACATATGAAATGAAACAACCTGGTCAGGTAAGCCCTGCACAAGAAAACAAAAACATATTGAATTTTCTAGAGGCACCTTGAAAGCTTCTTCTAAAATCCATTCCAGGATTACTGTTTTTTCTTTCAAGAGCCTCCATTTTCCTTATGATTTTCATTTTGGTGGCAAAATATGCCAGTGTAGCTGGCGAAGCGGACTAATCTCCTTTTCTCTTTTCTTTCTTTTTTGCTCTTCACACATGTTCAACAAGTGATTCTAGAGCAGCTACTTAGCTGCTTCTCTTGTACATAAGCACACACAGCTACAGTAGGATCACCTGAGGAGAATCCATTCTTTCCTAGGCCAAGCTTTATTGCACTGTTTACTGCAGATCACACTGCTGCAACTCAACCCTGAAAGCCTGTTTTTCTCCAGTCATCTTTCACCATCCTCTCAATGTCAATACTGCCCACCCCTTGCACTACAAAACACACACACACACACACACATACTTCCACGTAGAGACAGAAGGCAAGAAAAGGGGAGCCTGGGCTGGATTCTCATAAAAACATTTTGTAAAAAGGGACTTTTTTGTTGGACGTTATGTTAACTGAAGTATACCTGTGCATTTTTGTTGCACTTTTAGAGGAAGTAAGGCAGTTTGTCATGTGAAATTCCAATCTGTTCTGTCATTTATAGAAATAACTGCCATTCACTGCACTTGCAGACTAGAGATTAAAGATATACACAGAAAAAAAATAACTCTAGCTTTGCTTTCAATGTACTTTCAGAGTAGTAGAGTAAGGACTACCAAAATCCAAAACCTTGTGTTTTGGGGTTTGTTTGTTTGTTTCTTCTTATGCTCTCTATAGATATTCCCCAAAGGTTAAGTCTTAGTGTGTGCAGAATCCAACATACCATTTGGATAGATGCTTGAAAGGATGGCACTGAACCAGTAAAATAATGAGCAATATACCCATCCATAACCACCTCCACTTCTTCAACCCAGAAGGATTCCCAAGCCCTTGCTGTGTTAACTAGCCCATCCAGCAACAGGGTAACACTATCCCAACAGGCTTTCCTCCCCAAAGACTTCTTAAGACAGAGATGGAAGACTTTTGCCCTGCCATATGTTTTGGACAGTGCATTCCATAATCCCTCAGCATTGTACATACTGTTTGGAGGTTCTATGAGATGCTATTTTGTGTAGAGTATTTCAGGTTTTATGCTCCTCTCTTATTGATTTAAGGACTTTTCTCCCAAAGCACCAAAAAGTAACAAAAGGTTAAAAGTAATATAAGCAATATTAAAAAGGGGAACCAAAATTATCAAGGGACCAGAACAACTCCCCTAAGAGCAAAGGTTACAACATTTTGGGCTATTCAAATGAGGAGAAAAGAATGCAAGTTAAAGGATGTGAGAGAGGTGTAAAACAACTGTACCAGGTGGACAAAGTAGATCTTTCTCCTTCCTGCTCTACATTCTCTACACCAGTGACTTCCAACCTTGAGGACATGTATCCCAAGAGGTATGAACAAGGACATTTAGGGGTATGCAGCGGGGGGGGAGAATAATGGCAGAAAAAAAGTATAAAGTATAAGCCATTCTTGGAGGATGACACAACTTGATGCAGTTCTTGATTGCCTATGGTGCTGGTATTCCTGTCTCAGAAGCTTAAGGGACAGGGTGGAGGGCCAATCATTGAGATAAAGAGAAGAGTGACACACAAGTCAAACTTTCAGCTGCCATTGGCCTACAAACTTAAAAGAAAGTCTTTCTTACATGCATATGCACATACAGCCTTCTATTTGAGTTGCCACGGTTCTAGTCCCTCCCACACTGGGTGACTTCTTGAGCCTTATGTGTGCACTCTTTTCTCCCCCTCTTTCTTGTGTCCCTTTCTACAATGAGGGAGCATACCCAGTGGAGACATCCAGTTCTGCCCCAAATCTATCTGAGGGAGGGATGTGCAGCACAAGTTGCTCGTCTCCATGCCTTTAACCAGGAGCACTCTGGATCCTGAGACCACACAGAGTATATAGGTGGGTAACAGGGCATGATGGGATGGAGATGTCTGGGCAGGGTAGCTGACTGGACACCTGCCTTTCCTTCCATGGGTGTGGCAACGTCTCCTCAGAGCCCACAGAAACTTTCTGATGGGACTTTTTTTTCCCCTCAAAGAAAGGATGTGGAGGCAGAGGGGGCATACAATTTATGGAAATGGGCTGCCAAGTGTTATACAAGTGAAAAAAGGTTGGGAAGCATTGATCCGCACTGTACAAGATTTCTCCCTCTTTCCTAGTTCTAGAATTGAGAGTCATCTGTGGTAATTAACTTGTGGGAGATTCGGAGTTCTTCACAAAGTGTATAGTGAAACTGTGGAATTCACTGCCCAAGGTGTTGTGATGGCTGTCAATCTGGATGGCTTTAAAGGGGAATGAGATAAATTCATCGATGATGGGTCCATCAATGGCTACTACCTAAAATAACTAGTTCTGAATGTCTGAAGTTCTGAGCTCACCACCTGCTGAGACCAACTCACCCTCCTACTGAAATTAAAGCTCAACTCAAAATAGATTTATATAGCATCTGGTCCACTGTTGCACCCCACCTCCTTTCCAAACAGGTGTCTTCTCCAGATACTTCTCCAGACTGTCTATTGATCTATCTGTCTATCTATAAAATTCTCCAAGGTTTTTAACTAAATTTTGTACCTGCTGTTCCATTTGTTTTATTTGACTGCTGTTTTATTGGTTTGTTTTACTGACTGTTGCTGCTGCTCGTGCTATTTTATGGCTTTAAAGAAAATAAACTGTAGTGCATATTTTTTAAAAATGTTATAATATTAAACTGTTTGTGTGAGCTGCATCAGAGACATCTTCTCATGACAAAGCATCATGTAGGTATTTGAACGTAAGTGGAAAAACAAAATGTGAAATGCAGTTTTCAAGGACCTTTAGTCCAATCTTTTGTGACGGTAAGCATGGAAAACTATATTTCTCATGCCACCCAGCATTAACAGATGCTCCAGGAGATTATCCAGAGCTTAGATGTTTGCTTATGCCACACCTCCTTCCTAACAGTATCCACCAATAGTCTCCCATGACTGCCCTTTCCCACAAGGACCAATTTGATAGAACGGGTCCACCAGGAAATCCTTAGTGGAGAGCTTGAACTCACAACTATTCACAAGTATCCAGAAAACACCAGTGTTATGACATGCTGTAGAATTCTCAAAAAGCTTCCAACCTTTCTCTGAGTTTTCAAAGAAAGCTTGACAAGACCAGGACAATTATGCAACAAAGTGAGAGAGCAGACCCATTACTCTCCTTACCCAGTGGGTTCCTCTGGTGTTGTTGTTGTTTTAACTGCTTCACCTCTTAAACTGTTTTACTTTTTTTTTACATACTCCAATAAAGTATAATACAAATGTTATCATTTTTGCTCACAGTATAAGGCTTGACTCCCAGTATAGCAAATTCGGGATCATGGCAGTGGCACCATAGCAGCTGAGAAAACAACAGATCTACTGCTGGCATATACAAATGACTTTCCTTCAGGCCAGTACTACACCCAGGGCAGTGAATATACATAGCACAGCAGCCTGTTTGACTCAGAGTCCCTTAATGACTATGTGGACCATGTCTCCATGCCTGAGCAGTTATGTAATTGTTCTCTTTAGCCTGTGACCTGATGACAAGCTTAGATGATGTGAGTGAATGTGACATGGTCCATCCCCCTTTCCCCCTAATTCTTCTGGGATTATAGAATTGAGCCTGGTACTGTTTCAGAGTAGCCAAGCCTGACAATTCAATCTGGTTGCAACCTCACAAATCCGACTGTGTAGGAAGTTAGAGAGAGGGAGAGAGGAATGGGAAAGGGGTGTGGGATAAAAGAATACGAATCTCTAGAAAAGCTCAATTAAAAAAAAAAAGCAAATCTCAACCGTATGTATAACCCAAAATGGGAATACCCAGTCCCATCATTTGAAAGGCATTACAGACAGAAAAGTAATCTTCGAATTGAGTTTCTAATATGCATGGCTTCACATTTAATTAAAACCAAATAAGGTAATAATTGCATGCTAAGCAGCAATTTAAAACACACTGGCATCAAAGAATTACACAATATGCAGGGACTCTACTGTTTCCCAAGCAGATGTTGCCATTTTTTCAGAAGGCTATTTGATATTTATGTTGGAAATTCATAACAATAACAGCAACAGTGTCCAGATCAGTTCACATAATTCTCTCAGCCATACTTACTATTTTATTATCTCTGTATTATTTGGAAGGGGACTGAGGCTGAAAAATACTGGCCTGCCAAAGGCCACTTGAGTTCATAATGGAAATGAGGTTTGAATCAGGTAATTCCTGAGCCTTCTGCTCACAACTAGTATGGATAAGTACAACTTAAGGCACATCTACTTCAGTATCACAACAATTAGTTAATATATATGCCTAACTCCCAGAGTTTACCTCCTGCACCACCAGCAAACTGGTCACACTGACAGATTAAACTCTCTGAGTAAAAGGCAACTTCCAGGCTGGGGCTGAGGAATGTTTGACCTCTTACACCTCTTGTTAACCCCTTAGCATTTCCCATGAGTATTGTCAGCTGACTCCACAGCCTGAAGACGGTCCACTTACCTCATAAGCCAAAAGGTACATACCAAGCCTCAAAAATCTTTCCATCTAAGCCAGGGATGGCAAAACACTGGAAGGTTATACCCACCACTGTTCCACTGCCTGCATTCTCAAATTTGGAGGAACTGATATTTATTTATTTACTTACTTACTTATTTTTTACCTCCAAACAGCCCATATCCATGCTTTCTGATGGCACTGCTAGTTATTTGGCTGTGTATTTGAGCATTTTGAATCCCATGTCATGATTTGCATAAGACTTACAAAGGTGAGGTAGGGTGAAAAACATTGCTAAATGGACCCAATTTCCATGGCCTGATGACACTATTGGTCAATTGGGGGGGCAGGGGACTGGTCTACAGAGTTTTGGAAAGGAACACAGAGGCCCTTGAGAGATAGCAAGAACAGCCCTGGGAGTCTCATGTGACCCATGAGTTGCACCTCTGAGCAAAGCCATTCCCTCAACTGACTGGTGTCCTACACCAAACAGCATGGCAAAGTCTCTGGCTTCACCATGCCTTGTCTGCCCATGCCAATAATTTAATAACCCCCAGTGTGCACATGATGACATGTCCTCTGCCTGGACTGTTGAGCCTCATCTATTTGTGTACGAACAGGACCCCAGCTATAAATTATTTGGAGACTCCTGACATTTTCAACATTTCTGCTTGTGGGGACGGGGAGGGGGAGGCCAACCTAATGGAAGCACAACTCTGTTGGTGGCAGACCACTGTCCTCTGACAGTCCTTGTTTTTGCAGCATTACAGATAAACAACACACAGAATATGGTGAATCATAGCTGGGACATGAGCAGGTTTTGCTTTATATAGACACACCCACAGCCATTTCTCTGAGCAATATAGGAGACAGCAGAGTCAATCCTACCATTCAGTGTGAGAGGTTGCCTTGGACAAGGAGTGAGTACTGGTGAAGTGTTGGCAGACAGAGCTGTGTGTATCACATGGCATGCCCTAAGCTAGCCTCTGTCCTTCAGTGAAATGCAAAATGCTGTCTTGTTACCAGTGTTTTGGCTTCCATACATGATATTGAATGGAGAGGGGAGTCATATTGTCCCTTGGCTCTGTCAATAAAATAACCAGGGCTGGCCCTGTGAAACTGGATAATTCAGAGGTGTGAACTGCTCCTTGGAAAGCAGGATGCCAGAACAGATCACAACACATTCAGCTCTCCAGCAATCATGTGTCACAAACTCCTAATTCTGAGGTTTTATTAGTAATATTTATGTCAGTAGAACAACCTTAGCACTTCAGAATGAACTGGACAAGCCAGGTAAATTTTCAGACAAAAGCTGGGGGTGGGGGCTGGGAATAAACTTTCACAATATTTCTGTAGGTTAGTACATGCATTAGCATTTTTAAAAGTGGTACTTTACAGTAAAAGCCTGCATTGCAGTAAAATAGATGAAGAGATTTCACCTTATAAATACACTGCAAACAGATGGCAAATACAGATGTAGCTGATCAAATGTTTTAGCTACAAGGAAGGAATCCAAACTTGTTAAATGGAATGCCAACTGCAAGTGATGACAAAGGAAGCAAAATCTTTTCCAAAGAAAAGAGGAGCCTCCAAGCATGTTTGTGTATATGTGCGTACTCACACACATACCTTCATACATATAATACTGTGTGCAGATATTTAAAAAATAAAAATCCTTCAAAAATTACATTATCTTTAAATTGATGAACCTTTACAAGCAATGAACAACTCATGGGGAAAACCCACACACAACGGCAAAGCAGCTATTTTAATGTGACAGCAGAAGGCCTTTAATCGTGTGCTGCATGAACATTAAAAATCTCGCTTCCCACAAAGGAATGACAGCTGTGGAATGCATGTTGTATACTACTGTGAATTGGATAATCATTTTTGTTTTTAATTTGGAAAGAGAACTTCAAACTGATTTGCTGTAAGTGGATTTTTTTTATATGAGCAGATAATTATGACAAAGTATCTCAAATGTGCACAAAAGAGGATTTCAATCTTTCTTTCATCCCACCTACACCCCCCGCCCCATTAAATATCCCTCCTGTTGACTTCTAACTGAAAGGATGCCTAATATTCTTTTGTTTTACTGGTTGGTGGAGAAATCACAGTGCTACATAGGAGTTTCCTGTGTTGAATGAGACAGTTTAGAAAAGGTGAAAGTGACAAAAAAAAATCATTTGATAATGGAGCAAAAGAGCTATGATGGATCAGATCAGTGATGCACATCTTCTATCCAACACAGTGGCTTTTTGTGGCTCATGTCAATAGAGCAGTGAATCTGTTCTATTGTTTAGACTAAAGGAAATTTCCAAGGGACTGAATCTATTTCAGAGGCAATAATGAAAGATCTTGAGAAAGGGAACAGGCCCACTTCATGGGGTGAAGCATTGATTACTTTAATACCGAAAGGAGATAAAGATCGATTAGAACTTGTAAATTATAGACCAATCTCGCTCCTTAATTGTGATTATAAGATACTAGCAATAATATTGGCTGAAAGGTTGAAAAAGGTGTTGAGTGAATGGATAAATACTGATCAGAATGGTTTCCTTCCTGGGAGATCAATAAAGGATAATGTAAGGGTAATTATAGATATTCTGGAATATTGCCATATACATAACGAAAAGAAGTTGGGGTTATTGTTCCTTGATGCTGAAAAAGCGTTCGACAATATTAATTGGATATTTCTAAAGAAGATTTTGGAAAAAATAAAAGTAGGGGATAGATTTTTAAGTTGGATATCACAAATCTATAAAGATCAAAGTGCAAAAATTGTTATCAATGGAGAAAGGACAGAACAGATAGATATAAATAAGGGAACGAGACAAGGATGCCCTCTCTCACCTTTGATTTTCTTGATAGTTATAGAGGTGCTTTGTATTAAGATTAGAGAGGCTATAGAAGTTAAAGGTATTCAAGTGAAAGACCAAAAATTTAAATTAAGAGCATTTGCTGACGACTTAGTGATAATAATGCAGGAGCCAACTCAAGGTATCAAGAAATTGAAACAAATCTTGGATGAATATGGATCATTAGCTGGTTTTAGGATAAATAAGGGAAAAACATTATTTCTCACTAAAAATATGACACATACCGAGGATCAACAATTATCACAAATATCTGGATTCAAGGTGGTCAAAAAATTGAAATATTTAGGAATACAATTCTCAAAAAATAATAACGATTTATTTCTTAATAATTACAAACATTTATGGCAAACAATCAAAAGAGATCTAGAAAAATGGGGCAAATTAGACATATCACTAATGGGGAAAATAGCCACCATTAAAATGAATGTATTGCCGAAGATGATTTTTTTCTTCAATAGTTTACCAATATCTTTAGATAATACTATTTTCAACACTTGGAATAAAGATTTAGCACGATTCATTTGGAATGGGAAAAAGCCTTGCATTAAGATGATAAATTTAAAAGAGAAAGTAGAAAGGGGTGGTATGGGATTACCAGACCTGAAATTATATCATCAGGCATGTGCCCTTTCATGGATAGGTGAATGGATAAAGCTAGAAAATGAAAGGTTGCTAACAGTGGAAGGGGATGATCTACCAAGGGGTTGGCATGCGTCTCTACTATATGATAAAGGAAAGGTGAACAAAGCTTTCAATAACCACATAATAAGGAAATCACTTTTAAAAATTTGGTTACAATTTAAAAAGCAATTTTATGATAAAATCCCATTATGGGCTTCTACACACGAAGCTTTCTATAGAAAAGATCGACCGAGAGCAAGGAAATGGATTATGTATAGGGATTTACTTAAGATAGAGAATGGGAATATAAGGTGTAAGACTAAAGATGAGTTAATTGAATCTGGATTGAGAACGCATTGGTTATTAAAGATACAACTGTTATCCAAGACTAAGGTAGATATTAAAAGCCCTGGTATAATGGTGACTGATAATGAATTTGATAAGATTATTAAGAAAGGAACTGACCACCTTATTGGAAAAATCTATAAGTTACTTTTAGAAAGAGATCTAGAACAGGAATCAATAAAAACAAATATGATTAAGTGGGCACAAGATATTGGTCACCCAATCTATTTAGAAACATGGGAAAGGTCATGGCAAAAAACAAATAAATGGTTAAAAGCGTGTCAACTTAAAGAGAATTATTATAAAATATTTAACAGATGGTATTATACTCCGGTTAAAATCGGAAAGATGACTAAAAAAGCTGATCATAAATGTTGGAAATGTGACTGTAAGGGAACATTATTCCATTTATGGTGGGGTTGCATACAAGCTCAAAGATATTGGAGAACATTACATGAACAGTTAGAAACGGTGTTAGAGAAAAAATTCAATTTATCTCCGGAAATATATCTATTAAATATGATCGACCAAATTCCAAATCTGACTCCACCACAACAAAAACTGATATTATATAGTATAACTGCAGGAAGGATGATTTATGCGAAAGCATGGAAGCATAAGAATGCACCTTCCCTGCAGGAGTGGCTAATCAAATTATATGACATGATAGAGATTGACAAACTTTCATTATTAGTAAGGGGAAAGGACTTAAAGATAATTAGGACAACCTGGGATCCTATCATGAGAATTTTGGAAGGAAAACGGGGATCTATTATAAATATTGGAAAAATAACTATTGGAGATAGTTAAATTAAGAACCATGAAAATGAGTGTATTTAAAGTGGAAATTTTTTAAATGTAGCCCGTAGCGACAATTAGAAGAGAAATAAAAGTTTGAGCTGGTAGTTAAAAAACAGGGTATCAAGGAAAAAGAGATGATGATATTATAGTGCTATAAGTAAAATAAAAGATAGGATATAGAGCTAAATGTTAAATGAGCAGTTTGAATAGTATAAAGGAAGTCAGAGTTTTATGTTGTTTGTGTTGTTTATGTTGGTATGCTAGGTTGTTAAATCGATGTGATATTGATTTTGGGATGATAGAAAGGGGGAAATAGGAATGTAGTATTATGATAAGGATGTTTGTTGTTGTAAGTTGTTTGGGGATAGTATAAGGGGTGATAAGAAAAGTGTTTATTTTGTAGTTGTATGTGATTGTATGTTTATGTAAGTTATATGGAAACTCTAATAAAAAGTATTTAAAAAAAAAAGAATCTATTTCAGAGGCAAAATTCAAAGGTGTATAGCTCTGTATCTGTCTGGACTAAAATCTGGAGCAGATTCATTGTCCCACTAACCAGAAACCATCAGTCAAACTGTTTTCTCCCAGATGCCTTCACGTACCAAAGCAGGAGTTGAAGATAATAGCTTTATCTTGCTATAATGCGTAACTTATAATCTTTGATGTAGACTGAGAAATACAAACATAACTCTGTAGCATTACTGTAATGTTCATTATTTATTCTTTAATGCACCTTTAGACACAGAGGGAAGGAAAAAGAGAGAAATAAAAACTACAGAATCAGTATATTTTACTTTAGTATGAACTTAAATCAGTGAAATGCTAAATGCTTCATTCAGGTTTATGGATTTTTCCCCTTTTTTTCATTTAAAGTTAAATCACAAAGTTTGGATCACTATACAAATTCAGAAAGCACTGTATCTCAAGTAGCACCAGAAATATTCCATTGAGAGAGGTGGCTTTGACAGTACAATGCTTTTATTCAAAAGATCCCTGCATTAAATCTCCAAAGCAGTGAACTTCGCTCACATCGAAGATTTGCAGAGCATTATTTCTTCCACAGGATATCCTGCAGTCTTTTTGATAAAATTTCTTGCATTCAAAGTCCACTCTACAATCTTTAGCTTTAAGAAAGTGGTGTGGTGTGGGGAGAAGGACAAAATAAAGCAATTCCCAGAAGAGTCTTTGTAAAGCAAAGCAGTTTTGTGCTCTCTCTCTCTGTAAACTTTCAAAATATAGAACCTGTTCACACCTTTGTGAAGAACAATGAAATCTGTCTGCAATAGTTCTTTCATTAGAAATGAAGGAACACAAGATTAATTGGCCACCTCGAGCCAGTGAAGAAAAAAAAACAGTTGAAACAAAATATGTAAGGGTGAAAAATGGAAAGGGATTAACCTTCTCAGCTCATCTATCCATCACTCCAGCTGGCCATGCAAGTCTGTCACAGTGATGTAGAAGTACTTTATTTCAAACACGTGAAGGGACATGACAGCATTGGAGGGGGACCACCTGGCTCAAAGCTTTTATCTGTGGAATTCACTAGCAATCTTTCTATTCAACAACCTACTGAGGACAGTCTCCCACTACCATAACCACCCCAAATATATGGCGCCAACTCTAAAGTCTAGTTCCTACCCTGAACAGAACCAGGATCCTCTTCTTTATGGAGGAACCACTCTACCGCCTAGAGTGTTTGACTAGAAAGAGGTGTGAATCATGCAGCCCTAGAAATATTGTTGGGACTGAAAAACCTCAGCATTCTTCACCCATTGGCTGTACTAGCTAGGGCTGATGGGACATACAGCCCTATAGGATACGGAAGTCTGCATGATTCCTATCCCCACAACCAGGAAAACCCACATGCAAATTCTATTCTTCTATGAAGCTGAATGGGGACCAGGGCCACTTACTCTCTCTCAACCTAACTTATCTTACAGGATTGTTTTGCATATGAAATCGGGGTGAAATTAGGGTGAGGAGAGAACCATGTTCACCATCCTGAGCTTCTGGGTGGAAAAAAGGATATAAGGAGTAGCTTTTCTCTCCTATACTTTGCTCACATCCATGCTCTCACTAATCTGGTATCCTCTAGACCAGAGGTTCTCAAACTGTGGGGCAGCACCCTAAGGGGGGACACAATACTTGCTCAAAGGGACACAAGAAAAGTCAGTCTACAAGTACAGCAAATATGAAAAAGAAGGGTAAGCTCTGAGGTGTGTGTGTGTATGCATGTGTGTGCACCACTAAGGATTGACAAGTCCCTGTAAAAGACCAATGCAACGCATCTTCCAATGTTATATCCTCTTCCAACCTCAAGCATAGCAAAAATTAACTTTCCTTTTGTGATGCTTTCCTCACTCAGTATCTCTAAGCATTCCATCATTGGTGCACAGCAGACACATGCCCCTTAGCAACCATAAGAACTCAGTATTAAGACTGAGGATGCAGACGGCATGAGGGGCCTGGGAGAGATTGAGAGAGAGAAAGAGGGTGAAAGAGAGAAAGAGAGTGAGTGGGGGAGAGAGAGAGAGAGAGAAGCATAGGATAGAACATGAAGGGGACAACATGGAGTGGGGGGTGCAAAGTCCTCATGTAGATGTAAAGGGCGGGTCACAGGGATTAAAAAGTTTGAGAATAGCTGCTCTAGACTATGTTGAATAATGACTCTCACTGTTTTGTATGTTTTTTTTAGGATGAAGGAAATTGTACCTCAACGTATTTAGAGTGGAAGGCTGCACTGAACGATACACCATTTGTGAGGAGGTTCATATATACATAAGTGCCATCAAAGCTTGAAAAAGGCATCTCCCCCCGCCCCCATCACAGTTCCCAGAATCTCCCAGGATATAACTTTTCCAAGTGCCATCCTTTTGGAAGATAGGCAGCAACTGCAGCAACTCAGGTCCTGTCTTCAGCAGCCACTTCATATAATGCCATTTATCACGTACCTCATAGAGGGGAGGGAGGGATCCCTTGGTTCTTCATCATGTGAAGTAGACTGTCATCCTTCTAGCTGAAGTGTATGAAGCAGGCCCATTAAAGTTACAGGTTAGAAGCAAAGGGCCTATTTAAATCTAAGACAGCTATATTTATACTGCTATAAAGTGCAGCCATATTCCGCACTGCTTAGAAGTAATGCATGCATTAAAAACTGAGCAGTTTCCTTGCTAGTAAATTCAGCCTTTTAATCAAGCCCTGTTTTGTTGCTGTTCAAACATAAGAGGAGACAACAAAAGTTTAAAGGAAACAAAGGAAAACAAAACAAAAGAAGAACCATGACGTTCAGAAACTGGATCATATTCTGTGAACACTGATATGCGATGTAGCAATGTTAATATTTCCAAGAGCAGGAGAAACAAAGCCCACCACAGCTATAATGTGTAATAAATAATACATAAAGAACAACAACATACTTCATAGCACCGAACAGGAAAAAATACTGTTGGAGAAATGATCTGGCACACTTTGTTGATTTGGAATAAACAAAAAGCTGAAGTCAAGCTGCTTGATATGTTGGTTTTATACTATCACTTATAATCAATAGGGGCCTTGTCATGTCTGCTCGGTCTTGGGGCAGCTCTGTGCCAAAGGACTACGTTGATTCATTAACCAAAAAGGTAAGTGGGATTCTATTTTTAGTTCAGGTTGCAATTTTACACATACAGAGCATATTTTACCATTTTGTCCCAGATGAAGCTATTGGAACTACCATAACCACCTATGGTTCCCTCATCTTCTCTTTGATCTAAGTTGGTTGCTTCACACTCAAGGATGTGAACAGTCCTACTCGATGCTAAGTCACCTGGCCTCTACTGGTGAACTCCTTCACACACACATGCACATGGAATGTTTAATGTTTCCCTCCCTAATGGAACTCTGACAAAAACATAATCCCTGACTCTATTGGGTTTTGGAGCAAGGATCCCTACAGCAAAACTGGGAACTTTTTCCTTATTCCTTATAGTGACACTGCATACAGGAAAAATGATTATCATTGACCTGCAGCTTGGAACTGGAGGATTCAATCTTGCCTCCCTACTTATAGCAGCCCTGGTAATTATAGGTCCCCTTGCTATTTTAAAAAAAGGAAGAAAATCAGATATTCTTCCCAATAATGCAGTAAGGATCATGGGTAGTTTGACTCATAGGAGACAACAGTGGGCTAGATGACTACCGGTCTGATTCAATAGCAACTTCCTATAAGATATGTCCCCAAAGATGGCTTGAGGCAGGAACAGAGAGTTTTTGATTCTCCAGATATTTTGGAGAATCTCATAGAATCTCCAAACAGTATGTACAATGCTGAGGGATTATGGAATGTACTGTCCAAAACATATGGCAGGGCAAAAGTCTTCCATCTCTGTCTTAAGAAATCTTAGGGGAGGAAAGCCTGTTAGGATCATGTTTCCCCCAGGTTCCAAATCCTCTAGCTCCTGCAAGTTTGTTTGCTCTAGCCCACTTCTCTTTCCTCCAAAGTCATCATTCCTTCCTCTTCCATTTACTCATGCTTTATCCCTTATTCATCCTTCACACACAAACTCTTATCTTTGCAGGTATCCTGCAGCCAAGAAGCCAAACTGGACTAGGAGGAAGTTTTCCTCCATGCACTGAGATCCAGCCCCTAACTTGGGAATCCTTGACACTTTATTCAACTATTTGTCCATTCAGCCTAGTATTTACTACTTTGGCTGGCTGTAACTCTATAGGTTCCCATCATTGGAAAGAAGTCTCTTCCACCACTGGTTACCCAGTCGTTTTCACTGGAGACGCCAGGGACTGATTGTAACACCTTCTTTTTGCAACACAGTTTCTCCACCATTGAGCTATGGCTGCTTTCCCTGCTTATTTACTATCCACTGAAGAAACAAGGTTCCAGATTACAGTCAATCCTCCACATTTGCAGGTTTGACTTTCACAGATTTGATTATTTATGAGTTTCTTCAACTCCTTCCCCCTCCCCCTCTTCAGGTTCTTCTTTTCCAGGAGAGCTTTGCCTTTTGACAGCTCTGATCAGGCCATGCAACTCTTTAAAAACTTGCCTTTGGTCCTCTTCCTCTTCCACCAGCCACTGCCTGGTCAGCTAAGAACAGCTCACAGCCCAATTTCTCAGCACCACAAGCCTTCTCCCAATGCCTCCCCACACATTTGGCATTTAGGTCAGGAATTTATTGGTAGAGAACACCAAAGAACACTAAAGAGAGAAGGAGAAGCAAGGTAAAGGGTAAAGATCTGTACATGCTGGACTCCAAGAACAGACAGAAAGACATGTAAAGTTTCAAGGAAGGCTGTCCTATGGTCTTACTTGTTATGTGTACTATATGCAATTTCATTTAATATACATGTTTTATATCAATTTCTGCATGACCTTCTCTGTTCTGATATATCCATAGGGAAAACTATAGCACTTTTTTAAAAAACAAACAAACACTGATATCTTTAATAATGACAAATGTCTGATCAGAATATCTTAAGATTCATTATGTGAAAACTTCTACAGAATATTACAGACAGACTGCTATGTGTTCAGATTTCAAAATGAAGGCATTTGTTGCTATAGTTCCATTAATGTCTGCAACAATTATTTGTCCACATCGTTTTACATTTATTGTCTTATCCCCCTGCCCCCCGCTGCCTTTTTGGCTAGCAAGGTAATTAAAAGAAAAAACTCAAGAAATGACTGAAATGGGACTAAAACAAGCAGCTTCCCTGCCTAAGAAAGGTCATGGTGCACTTGAATAGACAATTTTTAACTTGATTGATTTGTACAAGGGAAGACATAAGATTGCTGAAAAAGAAGATGGCATTTGGTAAAAAAAGCCTCACAGTTCTCTCCCAGCATCCAGTCCTATCTGGAAACATAAAATAACATTTGTTTGTACTGGGTCTGCAGCATGACATTCTCCTGTTACCAAGCAGAGCAGTTTCCTGTTGATCTGACGTTTTCTGCTGGACTCTATCCAGTAATCCAGCATTAATATACTGTACAGACTGGACTGAGACCCCTCATAACAGTTTATGTATATGCTCATGTGAGAATTCACTGTACCTATCAAAAGCAGCTAATGGATACTATACAAGCAGATTGGGACAGAGGGAACTGTTGGAAAGTCACATAATCTGAATTCTTTAGCATCTTTTGCTGCATCTTTTGGCAGCTATTTTTATCTCCATTCTTGCATTCTAACCTTTTTAGAACTACAAAGCAAGGAAATGTTAACAAGCTCTATAAAAAGGACTCTTTGAAGAAGGGAGGGATATTACCAGAAATTCACAGGGCATTATCTACATTATGAACTTGCTTTTCTGCCAGTTTTTGTTTGGGTTGTTTTAACAATGGATTTTTGTATCAGTGAGGTCTGTGCTAAGAAATGGTTCTTAGACTTTCATGTCTTATCTCCCAGCAATCATTCTGTCAAAGAACCTGAATCCCACCACGAGAAAAACAAAGGGAGAACATTTTCTGAGGAAGACATTCTAGTCTACAGGCATTCTGTTGTTATATTTATCGTATTTGAAGTATACATGAACAAACAAAATAATCATTCCATTGGTAGCTGAAAATTGTTATAAAAACCCAGTGTCCCACCTAGATTAGTTCTGTCTCCAAGCAGTGGTGTGTATATCACAGGTCAAGAACCACTGAACTAGATGATCCACGTACACCTTTCCAATTCTCTGACTTTATGCATCCCCAAACTTCCATGTGGGAAGAGGATGACTGAAGAGAAAAATTGAGTCTGTAGTAGAGATATGTTCTCAGTGGTTGGAACAGAATTTTGTTTAAGGTATAAAAGAAGCTTATTAAGAAACATGGTAGACTTTTATCACAGCATGGCTACATATAAGGTCAGCCCTCCACATTTGCAGGTTAAGCATTTGAAGATTTCATTATTTGCAGATTGTGTTGCTCAAAAAAATCAAATTGGTGGGGTAGTTGGGCCCAGCTGCGTACATCGTCTCTGACTCATTTGCATGGGCATGAAGGGGGAAAGGGAGGGGGTGAGAGGGGAGGAGAGGGGAGGGGACGGGAGAAGGGTGTATGGATGCATTTGCTCACTCATGCACACGGAAGGAGGAACAGGAGGGAACAGAAGGAGGACACACACAAGTGCTTGCTCACTTGCTCACTCACATGAGTGGGAGAGGGAATGGGAGGGGAGGGGAGGGGAGGAGTGAATGGGTGGAGTGTTCCCTTTCTCCCTTCTCCTCCTCCTGCTCCCCATCCCATCCTTTCTTTCCAACCCCTGCCCACAGTAGTGAGCAAACAAATGAGGGAACACACATGTACCTGGGCCCAGCCACTCTGCCAGTACAGGTACTTTTGTGTATTTGTTAGATGTCATCTGAGGGGCTTATAATATTTATGGCATTTTCATGGTCCTGTGCCCCTAACCTCTGCAAAAGTGTGGGGCCAACTGTAGATATTTTTTTTTACCCTTCAGTCAAACCAGAGAAGTGCAAAATGTCAATCTCCAGCTGATGTTGAACTACAGTGCCCATCAATCCAGTTAGCATGGTTAGTAGTAAGGAATGAGATGAATAAGTTCTGCAATCTCAAAAAAAAATGAGAGACACATGTTCTCTACTGTTTCAAACCAAAGTTTAGAGCATAAGCATTGAGAATTATGTCCACACACATCCCCAACTGTTATGACGGCTATGGGACCCAGGAAGGGACTCCCCGATATAGCTTTGATATCACTTAATTCGGCCCTGGCTAGACCACGCTCGGCGGCCCCGCTGCACGTGTTTGGATTGGTTTCTGAAACAAGCACGTACTGGCTGCGGCTGACTAATTGTTCAAATTCCATTCCTCATTCAAGCCACCATTTCCCAAGCCTCACGTAGCTTCAGGGGACACCCATAACCATACTCCACAATAGTGGCGCGGTTTCCCGCCAAACCACCCCTTTGGAGAAGGCCATCAGCTCACTGGCCACTCTTTTGTCTTTCAATGTTAATTCGATCCTGCTGACAGTGACCTCACCAGATCTTTTGGTCTAGTGCCAAAACTCTTTTGTTCCCTACTTGGTTTGCCATAGCTGCCAGGCATGTTTCACCCTATAAAAAGTCCTCATTTTGGGACCTCGTTGGTTCCTCTTGAACTGCCATCCCGACTTGCTGCCAGTTGATTCAAGAGTTCCCCTCAGCACCCAACGCTGAGCCCCGTCATCCATCGCTCCAGATTCTACAGGACATCGCGATCAGGTGTCGTATCACCTGCTGTTCCCCCTCTTCCTAATTCCTTTAGTTAGTTAGTGTGCGTGTGTTTGATTTACCTTGCTTTTGCTTAATAAAGTTGTTATCATTGTAACCTGGCCTGCTCATTGCCCGGAAGCCATAGACATTGGGTTACAAGATCTCGCTAAGTTGCCCTGCCTCTCGCATGTCAAACCAATGCTCTGAGTTCTAATTTCCCCATCTTGATCTTTCTAATTGGCAAAGTCGGGTGCCCCTCGGGGGACCCCCAGTTTTCAGGGTAACACACCCCCTTCTCCCTCTTTGCTCCCAACCCAAATTCAGTTTCAGGCCACAGTGAACACGACCCTTCTTCAGACTTAGCATGTCTCGTTGTTTTTATTAAGTATGGCAGTGGAAACCACATTGGCCCATGAGGTGTGTGGAGGCTGGCTTCAAGCCATTGTTCCCACCTTGGTCTCAGAATCAAGACCCCATATCACTAATAATTTGCAATGGAGGGAAAGCTCTCCTTGCAAATTATTGTTGTCAATGTGTGCTTTCTTTAGCCAATAGGAATAGTGTAGGAATGCAAATAGTATGTCTGAATTCTTTCTTTTCAATAATCAGTGTACACCTTCTAGCATGTATTATCCTATATTTATTCATTTGTATGTCTGTACTTCTCTCCCCCGTTCCTCCTCCTCCTTCACACTCTGCATGGGATGTTTACACTTCTCTATTTTCTGCCTCTGTGTAGTGATTACCGGCCATTTTCTACACTAGGACACTCCTAAGCCTAATTAATGTACTACTCAACTCGAACTTAATTGCTGTACTGGTAAACACAGTGTGTTTACAATTAGTAAAGGCAATAATTAAGTCTGATTTGTTAAACATATACTTAGATGTTCTTGGTGAAAACGTCTGCCTTTTACTACTGAAAGGTGCTTATTTGAAGCACAACATGTGACACAGGAACATGATTTCAAGTGTGTGCCATATATCCCATCCCAGATGCTTCAGCTGATGGTTACATGAACATTTGGGAACAAAGAATATACTTTTCAAAGCTTTAGGGTATCTGTGCTTTGCATTTATTGGCTGGCTATTTTATGGTTTTACCACTTTCTCCAGTTGAATTTGGATTAGCCTGAAACTGTCAAGCCACAAATTCAAATTACAGAAGGATGTGATATGGCCTCAAATCAGTTCCAATCTAATGCATACCACTCCGGCTAAAGGCCTCCTTGTTATTTGGGCCATATAAGTCATTTCAAAAAGGCAGCAAATATTTCCTAATTCCATCTCTTCACTGTTCTACTTCTGTTACCATTTGGCCTGATTCCACCATACTCTGTCCCCCTATGCACACCCTGTGATAAAAATAGGATTAATTTTCTGAATTTGTAAAAAAAGTCACTCGCCTTCCTCTTCCTACAATGCTACTTGTTGATCTCTCCTTGCTTGTTACTGCTGGTCAGCATGACCTGGTTCACCACTCAACACTATAAATGTTTCCTCTGCTTTCAGTCTTAACAAATCACTTTACCAGACCACTTCGAAAATGGTATTAGAGCTTCTCCTCATGAAATTCACCCAATTAAAGTTAAGCTGGGATCAGTAAGACTGACTGCTGAAACACATCATTTCTCTCAAAAATGTGGAACAAGGGATATCAGTAAAAGTACCATTGAGAAAAGGAAGACTTTTGGTAGTGAACAATTTGCAAGGAAAAGAACATATTTTTAAAAAAGATGGGTGACATATTGGTATACTACAATGAAATAAGAGTAAGACTGCAATCTCCAACACAATTACTAGGGAGTAAGTACCACCAAATATAGTGAGACTGACTTCTGAGTAGATATGCCCATAATCATGTGGCAACTCTTATTATTTCATTATTTATTTTAACAATTGTTTCATTGGACATCATGTTTGATACTGGTCATTCTGTTCCGCATTCAGAGGTCCACAATTCTTGCCTAAAATCACCATTACCAGCCTTCCCATCTATCCAGTTCCTGTATGAACATCTTGGGAACTGGCTGGGGAAGGAGGTCAATTTACTGAACTGACAGGCTGAAAGTCCTTTGTATAACTTGGAGAAACAGTATCCAATACTTTATCCAGTCTTTTCTGAAGACTTCCCAAACCCACACAGACTTCCTTCACAGAGTGGCATTCCACACTTTCCCCTACAAAAGGGGTTCAAACAGGGGGTTGGGGAGGAGCTGGATCACCGCAAAGCAGCACCATACTAACCATGTCTTGGCCCCTAGTTGTGAAAACTGTATCTTTCCTAGATTTTACTTCTTCTTCTTCTTCTTCTTCTTCTTCTTCTTCTTCTTCTTCTTCTTCTCCTTCTCCTTCTGTTTCAGGTTTATTTAAATACATTTAAACTTTGTTGTTACTGTTGTTTTTGTGTGCCTTCAAGTAATTTCTGACTTACGGTGACCTTATGCAAACCTATTATGGAGTTTTCTTGGCAAAATTAGTTCAGATTGGGTTTGCCTTTGCCTTAAATGACTTATATTAAATGGATCACATATTTATTTTACGGCTCTAGTGAAGGAGAGATCATCAGCTCCAACATGCTAAGCCATAATAAACTGTCCCAGGTACACTCTTGAGAATTCAGATTTGTGTTCCTGTAAGAGCAGGTACAGGAAGAACTTTGACTGCTCCCATATGTGACAAGTATTTCCTTCCTGGCTGAAACTCTCTCAGATGATCACTTACTGGAGGAAAGAGTAGAAACCCTGGCTAAACCTGCCTGGATAGTCTGCTTTTTTGTTTTGTTTTTTGTTTGTTTTTGCTGTTTTTCAACAGCAAATCTTTGCTTGCTTGCTTTTCTACTAGTCAAGAGAAACTTCAGAGCTGGACCATCAAAGACATTTTTGTGTGAGCTGAACCTCCAGGTCCAGAATATTTCAAATCAAATGCTGACAACTTTAACCCACTGGCACAGGATGTTGTTGTATATAGACAGTGAAAATACACTGTTCAGAGGCACAGTGTCTCAATTCACACTTGTAAGCTGTTGTAGTTTGTCCAATTCTATCCCCTTGTCCACCCTAAAAAGATTACAGAGCAGATACCTATCATGACAGTAAATGATTCAAAAGCTGCATGACTTTCACTTGCCCAAGGAAAGGAGCAGTGCATTAAACTAAAATAAAATCTGCAAACACATTTTAAGATGAAAAGGCATGGTCCAGCTCTATTGCAGTGGTGGGGAAAACGACACCCTCCAGTTGTTGCCGAACTCCAACTCCCACCATTGCTTTTCAGCAAAGCCAATGGCAGAGAATATTCTGAGTTGTTGTCTAACAACATCCAGAGGGGCACAGTTTCTCCCCTACTCTGAGTGAGGACTGTGTTTAGTTCAGATTTCCAGGGACAAAATTTCCCATTAGGGAGGAACTAAACTGGCTATCCTCAACAAGGTGCCCTGTTTGTAGTTGCATTCCAGGACCTAAAGTTCAATGCTTGAAGTAGTTTGGGCAGTAGGTGACTGTAGGGTAGAAGGAGGGGTCCTTACCTATGTCTTCCTCTTTGAAAATGAATATCTGAATATGGAAGTAAGATGTTTGGTACCAAACACATTCCCTTCTATGCTATCAAACATACAGTACCAAATACATTCCTCTCATGCTCATCTTGTTAGTAGTTCAACATCCACAACAGAGGACAAAACAACAGCTTAGTAAAAACTATGGCTTTCTAATGTGGCTTGAAGTGCTTGAAAGAAAGCAGCCTGAGGCATCCCTCCTTCACCCTCATCCTCCCAAGGGCTGCTGGTAACCAGTGTGCCTTGAAAGTATGGCAGAAAAAAGAGGCTAAGAGAGATTATGCCATCAGACAGCAAAGAGATCATGGCAGCCTGAAACAACACTGCACTTTTATCTCTCTGTAATTTTTTGTTTCAATTTTAGTATAAAAAATTGTCCAACAGTCTGTAGATTGTCCAACAGTCTGTCTTCACCAAATGGCATTATATTAATTTTTACCCCATTTTATTTTTACTCTGTCTTTCCTCCACTGAGCTTGAGGTGCCATAAATGGCTATACTCCTACCAACTACATGCCTTTAAGGTAGATCAGACTGAAAGCAAGTCACTGGCCCAAAATCACTCAGTTGTAGACCAGGATGACTATACTGGGGGATATTGGTATAAAGAGGGAAAATACGAAGGGGTGGAGGAAAGCCATAGAAAGAAAAGGAAAAAGGTATGCAAATGCATGTGCTGCCTTTATTGGGAAGTAGAAACAATTCAGACTGACTTAGCATGGTAATAAGTTCTGCAGAACAGAATTCAAAGGGAGGCACTTCAAGACCATACATGTAGGTCTTGCAGACAGCCAAGCAAGAGTTGCACATGCATTTTGAAAGGCTGCCCTTACATATACCATTAGTGCTGTCAATCTCTGCACCTTAAGTTTCCACACTTATCAGCATTATCTTGTTTCACTATCCATAATGTATGTAGTAGGCTTTAAAACTCACCTCCCAAAGTACAAGTGGCAGACAGAAATACCTCTCCAGATAAGAAAGGATTATTGCCTCCCTTGTTACTATGATAGCAAGCTAAGGGCTGTTTTTAAGAAAAATCAATTAACACAGCTGGTCTCATCAAGACATTTTTATCATCCCTCTCTATTTCCCATGGTGGGGATGTGAGTGTCATTTCTTGTGCAAATGGTATTACCCACAAGGGCAATTCAGTGTCAAGAAAAGGATATTTTTTGGCTGCAGATCTTCATACAAAGAGAAACAAGATTTTATATGTGTACACACAAAAAGTCTGCCGCCAACCCTGTTCAACTCTACAATGTACAACAGGGATAGAGGATGTGTGAGGGGGTTTATAAGAAGTGACATACTCATTCTACTTGGGAACTCTCTGTGTTCCCCTCTGCAGGACACTCAACTCTACAGACTGTTGAGACAATCTTTTCCACAGCCAGGAATTGAAGAAAAAGGGAAACACCACCTTCACTGATAGTACTTTCTAGCTCTACTCCCTTCCAAGGTTGCTGCACTATGCCTGTGGCAGCCAATGTTCATCTTGCATGGTAAAGCTAGATTATTTCTTCCTGAGGTGTTGAAGGGAGAGAGCATTCAAAACTACCATCTCCATTTGTCCTTTGAAATAGTAGAGTACACCCTACCACTTCAGGGCAAAACTCAATCCACTGCATACACAGATCTGTTCAATGTGGCCGCAAGGGTCATCAAAGGATAAGTTAATGAGTGATGAGAGTCATAAGTGATGTTTGAGTGTGAGATCAGCCCTTCTTCTCTTACAACATGGAAAATGCTTTATAGAATAAATGAAGCAGGGTCACCTTTAAACACACTTCTAACTTTTCGGGGGGCTCATATTACAAATCCTTCCTGTGTTTTTCATTCTTTCTCACTCCTTTAAAAGATTTGTCAATGAACAGAAACCTTTTCCTAGTGTTTCTATAAACACAACTACATTTATCCATCTCTAGGTGAAGGGGAGAAATTTAGGAAGGTGACTCAGCAACTGTCTCTCTGTCTTTCCCTCTCATTCTCTCTCTCTCTCTCCCACACACACAGAGAGAGAGAGAGAGAAATGGAAAAAAAAGAGAGAGAGAGATGGAGAGCTGTGTCACTTCTCCTAATTAAGAAAGAATGGCCTCCATCCATGCAGCATAGATGCATGATTCCTATTTTAGGTAGGGGGGGGATGGCAATTTTAAGACTACAAAAGGGCAATAATGCTGGTGGGGTTCCACAAAAATAATAAATATGGACAGTATGAAACAGCTAAAAGTCCTAGGGAAGATCATGACTTATGGTTGGAGAGAAAAGCACCATCAACAAAGAAAAGTGCACACACAGCCACAGATCCTGATGTCAGCTGTGAGAAGATGCATGAAGATTATAGCAACTGTTTTCTGTCACTAAACTATGAGAAAAAAATCTGCAGTCCTCCCCTCTGACCTCCATTATTTAACTGTAGTGACCTGTATAATTGGACCAACACTAAATTAAGCCTAGTAAGAGTTGAAGCTAACATATCCAGATAGAAACACACTAAATTAATTCTAAGCTTTGGCTAATGGTGAATCAATAGCGATGTGTGTGTATGCCATCTGGTCCTCAAAGAAGACATGTTCCCTTCAATTAAAAAAAACAGTTCATATTTGCAATGATTAAAAGAAGGTCAAGAACAATATAAAGGAATGCATCAGGGCAGGAAAGGGAACATGAGTCCAGGTCTGGGACAAAGAGCTTTATCACCAAGAAAATTAACTGTAGTAGAAAGGAAACTCTAGCACAGCATCCAAGAGATATAATCAAAGAGCAGATTACGACTGGGCTTGCTTTGAATGATTCATGAAGCAAAATGTCTGGTCCTGTACGAGTAATTAGAAGGAGCTCTGTCCATTTCCCCCCACTTCCAAACACTAACTTTCCTTGCTTTCACAGCTGAGTACAAGAGCACAAATATTTACTGCCCCAGTTCATAAGGACATAAAAGAGCTATGGTGTCTCAGCTCAAAAGATTATCTGATCTGGCATTCTGTTTCCAGGGCAGTTAATCATATGCCTATGAGAAGCACACACGCAGGACCCAAAACAATATTCACGGTCAGCCATCCACATTTGTGGGTTTCATTTTCACGGTTTTATTTGTTAATTACTTCAACCCCTGCCCTCCCCCCACTTCAGGTGTTTCTTTTCTGGGAGAACTTTCCCTCTTAGTGGCTCCCATCAGGCTGTGCAGCCCTTTAAAAACCCACCTCTGGTCCTCCTCCTCCTCCTCCACCAGCCACTGCGTGGCCAGCTAAGGATGGCTCACAGCCCAATTTCTCAGCACCACAGACCCTCTCCTAAAGCCTTCACACACCCAAGGAAGGAGATGGGCAAGAGAGAGGAAGTATAGGGCCACCAGGCCAACCTACCTCCTCCTTCCTCTGACCTGGTTTGAGCCCTGGATGCCTGTTCTTCCCACCATGCCTCAACCCCTTTCCCACAGGCATACTCACACATTTTGATATTTGTGATTTTTTCCACATTTCAGAGGTCCTGCACCCCTAACCACAGAGAATGTGGAGGGCTGACTGTATTTTAATTTTTATTTATTCAAAGTATTTCCGTATTGCCTTCCAGCCCACAAAGGTCACGAATAAATAAAAGGTCATGAATAAATAAAAACTAATTAAAACAATACAACAATACAATACAAAAACAATACAAAAATACATTAAAATACTATTTAGTCTCCTAAAAGCCATCTAAAAACAATCTTGGAATACAGTTTTGAAACAGCATCAGTTTCAAATACTGAATGCCATGCAGTGCAGCACTGTTTTCGCTGTTGGAAGCTTAGAACAGATGGGACCAGCCTAACTCCATTGGGTAGTGAGTTCCACATTTGAGGTGCTGCTACAGAGAAAATGATAGCAACTTTTTACTCATGTTCCACAGTAACTGATGATACAAAGGCACATGGTGCTTGGTACTGGAGGGCACATGCAACCATTAAATGATTAGTATCCTGTTGATGGTCCCCATTCTCCACGAATTTTTCCAGTTTCCTCTTAATGTCATCTAAGCTGCTGGGCATCACTACATCCTATGGTAGCAAATTCCACAGTTTAACTACAGGCACCTGTCCTCAACCAGCATCATCTAGACATATTTTTATTTCTTTGTTTGTTTGTTTGTTTTACATACCCCTCTTTCTCCCAAAATGGGATCCAAGTTAGCTTACCGCATATTTTCCTCCTGAGATTATGCATTATGTCATCCTTCTTTCCTATAACTTTGATCTCCTTCCAAGCCACTCTCCAGCTTGCCCTCACTTCAGCTGCAGAGGGAAAGTTGGTACAGCCAACAGTGATTCTCTGGAAGCAGTAAGTTGTGGGGAGGGTAAAGTCAGAGAGTTTGCATGCTACCTAGCAGTGTATAGGACTGCAGGAAACCCATGTGAAATAGGAGAGGGGATACTGTAAGGCTGGAAGCTCTCTGCATGTTGTAAAATTTCAGTTCCTGTCAGCTGCCACCAGCATGGCCAGAGGTGAAGTAGAATGGGAGGAAGACTAGTTCATCCACATTTCGAGGGCCAAAGGTTCCCTGCCCCTTTGCTGCTACAGTTAAGTAAAATCTGTTCTGAATTTGATTTCATGACAGTGGTGGTGGTGATGTGCCTTCTAGTCATTTTTCCAACCTATGGTGATCATGGAGTTTTCTGGGGCTGAGAGTGTGTGATACATGCAAGCTCACCTAGTGGGTTTCACAGCTGAGCTGGGAATTGAACCCTGTTCTCCAGGATCTGTAGTCCAGTGCTCAAGCCACTACACTGCACTGTCTCTCATACTCTGTGGTACAGCACACCATATATAAGAGAAAGGAAACAGAGAAATCTCTCCTGCCCTTTCTCTTCATAGTGGGTTTGGACAGTTTCTCATCATCACTGCCACCAACAAATCCAGATTTGGTTCCCTACTGGAAATCAAAAAGTGTGGAGGACGGAAGAGAAATGGGATAGATCAGTAGTGATGCAGAGGTGTTTGGGTGTCCAAGCTGATTGATCAACCTGGACTGACTGCAAAAAGAGATGGCCACTTTCCAATAATGCTTTGTTTCCAAGTCAGCCCAGCATGAGAAGAGGTTCCTGTCACAAACACTAGTTATTCCAAATTACCATCTATAAGTCTTTTGCTTATCATCCAATCCATGTTCCACTTCTGCTACATCAGCTGATGTTTTAATAAACTTTGTTTTTCTTGATCACTTTCTCTTATTTAAAGTTATTATATATATGATTTCTAGTCCTTTGCTACTCCACAGAAAATGTTAAGTCCTTTGGGAGTCATTAAGCAGAAATGACCTGCTCATTCGACTCAAACTGTACAATATAGTCAGTAGTCAGTAACCTCTCTGGGTCATAGGCAACCTTGCCTGGATTCTAGCCAATTTAAGTATTAAAGTCCTTGTATTAAAATGAATTATGAATCACACTAAACAACAATATGGGTCATAAAGGAACCCAGTAAGAGTCTGGGAATCAGGATATTTTAGTGAAGTTAAGTATCAGAAGAGGTTGATGTTTACTCCTTTTTAAAAAAATTTTAAAGATCATTTTTATAAAGGCAAACTATTTTGCAAAAGCCCATTCTATTTAATACAAGCAGTAATCCCACAAAATGATTTTTAGCCAATTGTACAACAGGGTGGGCAAAAGTCCAAATTCCTTGACCTAAGTGCTCTCCAAAATCTTGTTTTGATTTTCAAAGTTAATCCTGCTTTGAGCAAGAGCAGCCCAGGCATATCCTTTTAACCATTTGACAATACAAACAGAATGCTTTGGCCTTTCCTGAACTGAGGAACTCCCTGTTGAAACACTTGCTATCTCTTGAATGATCTTTTGACTGTCCTGTTCTCGACTTGAAGGGCCATATGTTACAAATGCTACTGTGCCAATTCACAAGTTAGGTTACTGCTTTTATTAGGAGCATTAGGATATTAGGATATGACTACATATCAACAACTATCATCTTACATAAACTTCTTCTCTGTATTGCTACGGTCAAATGGGATTCCTAAACCTTAAGGGAACAAGCTATAGCTCAGTGGCTGGTTTAGTCCTTGGAATCTACATACAGGACTAGAACAGTCCCTGCCTGAAGTCCTGAAGAGTCATTACCAGTCAACATTAGGCTGAAAGAACCCATGGATGGTGTACATCCTGATGTTCATTCCTTAGCAGTCCATTATTAACCATGGAAATATTCAGTAACTCAACTCAGCAAATGGAAAGGAGCGAACTCACTCGTATAAGCAGCAGTTTATTCATACTAATTGTGTACACTGCCTCCAAACTGAGAATATTTATTTATTTATTTAATTTATACCCATCCTTCTGTCAACAAATAGCACTCAAAGCAGTTCATAATGAAATAAGTACAATCAAATAAAAAACAAAACAAATAAATATGAAACAGAAAATATGACACAGATTCCATTTCTGCATTACACTCTCATAGCGCGATTATTCCACTTTCAACATCCTATGGAATCCTGGGGTTTGCAGTTTCGGGAGGGGCCAGCAAGCCCCTCCCGAAACTGCAAACCCCAGGAATCCATAGGATGTTGAAAGTGGAATAATCGCGCTATAAGAGTGTAGTGCAGAAACTGTCAGACAATTAAAAAGGCACCAATACCAAGAAAATACCACCAGGCATGTTGCCAAAGCTCTTCTCAGCAACAACCCAGCTTAGATGGCAACAGCTTGCTTAAATGAAAAGGTATTTGCCAGCCACTGAAAGGACAACATAAAAGGAGGTCAACTTAGCCTCTTCTAGCTTAAAGCTGATGATCCTGGGACAGCTATGGAGACAGTGCTCCTTCATGTCTCCATGAATTGTGTCTTCCTGTGATGGCTGGAGAAAAGAATTGCCTTTCTTGATTATCTTAACACAAAGACTAGCTTGTAAAGCTGAATATGATTGGCCAAAATAACTTAAGATCATAGACCTGAGAAGATAGGCAGCAGACCTTTCAGAGACAGCACTTTTTGGGCTTTTCAAACAAGATACTAACTAAAATGGCTTACTCTCTCAGCCACTTGGAATTTGACCCATTTGATTGAGAGTGGTGAGAGTGCATGACAAGACATCTTCTGCTGAACTGAGGCTGGGCCTCATTCACACCGTGCAATTATAGCACTGTTATTGCACTTTAACTGCTATAGTTCCCTCCTATGGAATCCTGGGATTGGCAGTTTAAGGAGAAGCATTTAGAATTCTCAGCCAGAGTGTTCCAGTGCCTTGCCACACTGCAAACCCCAGGATTCCATAGGATGAACCCATTAGTGCAATAATTATGTGCTATGAATGGGCCCCTAGTAACTGGCCTTGGCACTTAAGATTCTCATCTGGATGCTCGTGTGGAGTGAAAGGAGTGAACTCACTCATATAAGCAGCAGTTTATTGAAGACAATGTTTCCCATGTCTTTTAATGCTCAACAGTTGCCTCTTGCTTCTCTGTGTAGACTTATAAGCCTCAAATCAAACTCTTATTTGATTTTGAGAGTATTTGCATTTTATTTAAACATCTCTAAAACAGGATGTGTTTTAAAGAGAAGCTTTTAACTAATGGCATGGAATCTCTCCAATCTCACTCTGCTGGTTTTAATGACATAGTGGCTGCATTACATCTAATTTCTACTGCTAGCCCATTTAGGGCATTTAAAAAAAACTCTCTCTGCATGTGTGTGGAAAGATTTCTATGTGCCAGGAATATGGTTCTTCAAAGTTTTCATTTCAAGGCTATATCCTTTTGTAATGATTAATTGTGTTTTTAGGAAGAGAACACCTAAAGGTTTGGGTTTTTTTCTTTCTTTCTCTTGCAAACAACATCACTACTGAGATTCTTCTTCCCTCTTTCTTTTTCTTCCATGTGTGGCAGATGTGGGTAGATAGATAATTTCTAACACAGTATATGTCTATTTCTCCCACTGATCTCAAAACACATTACAAGGATGATTGAGTGTCTTATTGTAGGTGTGCATTATTGATTTCTCTTGCTATTACTGCATCCAGGATGGCAGCAGGTGAACGAAGACAAGAGTTTGATCAAATCATTGTCACCCCATCCTTCCTTTTTTCCACTTGCCTCCAACCTGAATTGGTATTGTACAGCTCCCTCTTGTCTAGTTGCTGGTGATGGTCCCCTCTACACTTGAATTACCTCAGGTAAAAACAGACACAGATACATAGCCAGGCTCAGTCTCACTTTCTTTCTTTCTTTCTTTCTTTCTTTCTTTCTTTCTTTCTTTCTTTCTTTCTTTCTTTCTCTCTCTCACACACATACACACGCACACACAATTTCAGCCTCTCTCATGCGCACACAGTGCGTAGGCAAAGAATAACTGTACTTTCCACCATTATCACCTCTGTGCTTAATGATGGGCAGGCTGGGAGCATTTTGTGGAGTTTTCTTCAGTGCCTGAAAAATTTGATGAGTATGTTAGAGTTCGAGTTGAGGCATTATAACAAGGGTTGGGCATGAGGGTCTCTTCTAGATGTTGTTAGACTACAACTCCCTTTGCCCCTCACTACTGATTATATACTAGCTAAGGCTGATGGAGTTATAGTTCAGCAACATCAGGTAGACCATACACATGCCCCACACACAGTGATGGGCCATATAAATGCCCCATCACTACACAAAACCATGACAGTGACTGAAAAGTAGACAAATGGGTCTATTTCTAATCCATGTCATTTTTGCATGGATTTACTCCAAATACTGTTCTATCCTTCTTGCAGTAAACTGCGTTTAAAAAAACACACCAAAATTAATATAAATGTGAATTTCTAAATGTGTTTTGTGTTAATATATGCATTAATAAGATGTATTTTGATATACTTTTTTGATCCAAGAAAAATGGCTGGAACATTTAGGAACTGTGAAAGCCAACAGACAAGCAAGTTCTGATCTATAAATTGATTCATACTGAAATGTTAAAATATCCGATTCTTTAAACATCTTATTGCTTCAATTCACTCCCCAGCACACTTTTAGCTATTAAGGTGAAGACTGGTGGAGAGAACAACATATATGGGTATAATAGGAAATATCTGAGTAAGATATCTGAAAGAGCAAACAGATGAACATAGTAGTCTAGGTGTGTCATAATAACAAGACCGATAGCTGGTTTATCTCTTGCTTTGTATGAGCAGGAGAAGAAGAAAGATGAGTAACTCATAGTTCTTTTCTCCTGTCTGCTTTAGAGTGTGACATTGGATTCAAAGGTCTCACTCACACTGATTCACAAGGCTCAAGTGACTTCTGTAACTCATGGACATTATTACTGTACCAGAAAAACACATCTACACTAAAAAAATTGTTTAAACCCCAGGCAACCCCACAAAATGGAATCACCTTTAGTCTCAGAAGTAGAAGGGAAATATACAAATTGCTAATAAAATTATCATCCATTTATAACTACACTGGCATAACTTTATGTCATACATTTCTATTGGATATCAGTTGCTGTACACAGTACACGCTTATCGTCAAGCACGGCATCTTCTTCCAGATTCAGTACCATCATTTGCACCCGTTCAGCTGAGATTCTAAGAATGACAAAGAACAACCTCTTGAGTTTACACTGATCAACCGAGATGGACATGTGGGTATTGGTTACCCCACAATGATAAAACTCTGGTGAACTTTTAGAAGCACTGACTTAGAACATCTTTTGGAAATACTGTAATCCTGTTCTGTCTGAGCTGATTTTCAGTGCTTTAAGACAGTGCTGCTCAAAATGGTGTGGCCCATGGACCACTGTTCATCCATAAGCTATTGACTGCCATTGTACAGCAAGTTTCCAAGAAAGAAATGGTTGCTATCAATGGGCACAAATATCATGCAGGTCCCCAGCACAAGGAGGGGCAAAAATGTGCTGGCCTCACACAGCAAATAGCTTAAGTGCTGCTTTAAGATAAAAAGTATGTTGCAGTCTAATCCAAAACTTTATTGGGTCTCCCAGATATAGACACTGTTCTTTTTAAAATACAGATTTTTCCATCATTTCTAAAACCTGGTAGGCATTTTGTGGTGAGGGGAGAATGGCATGCCCCAAGTTTCCTTTACTGAACTCAGGAAGCTTTGGGACAATTTTGATTAGCTACATAGTGGACCTTCCAGGCCTTAGCCTAAGGCAAAGTTTAGCAGTAAGCTGGAAGTCAGAAACCAGAAAAAAGAAGGGTTAATAAAGAAGTTAAGACTAAAGATTCATTTAGCAGCAAATGGGAAACCAGGAGAGAAACTCAAAGAGTAAAACAAGGGCCAAGTCAGAAGACAAACTAAAAGATTCTGGAGCACACCAAATTTCCAGATGACTATATCCAACATGATGTAACAATCAACCTGTCAATATGCAATTAAGTGGTTCATTACATGAAGCAGCTCTGCAAAGTTAGAGTCCCAGGAGCATCTACTAGGCAGAAAGGTCTTGACATAAGGTAGGGAAGATTTACTACAGACAGGAGAAGCCTTCTACCTTTCATCCTTAAAGAGCCATGATGCTCCTGAGGAAATTCATTTACTGACAGGGTTCAATGGAGTTCTCTCTAAAGCCATCCAGTTCACTTCAAGAGTATGACCATTGGCCATGGTAACTAAAGAAAACCTCTTTGTACTGTTTACCTCTGAATCGCAGTTGCTGGAAGTGAAGAGATCTGAGAAAAGAGGGCTGTTTATTTCTAATTGTGAGCTCAAGGTCATTTTAGATCATGCCTATTTCATTCTACAAGTAATCCTGTGAGGTAGGTCAAGCTACGAATAAGTCCCTGGCCCAAGCTTGCTCAATGTTTTCCATAACTGACTAGTATCTGGTTCTCCCAAATCCCAGTCCTTCCAGCCACTACATTGTACTGGCTCTTCACTCTAGCTGCTGTTTTTCCACTTTGCTAGTACACTTCACCAGTCTCTTTCGCTAGCTACCCTTGGAACAATCAGGTTGAACCAAACGAACTTTTGATCCAATATAGCAGGTTTTTGTATACAAGGAGGCATGTATGAAGATTCTGTTAGGAAAAACTAATAAAATCTACTCCTAAAATGGTCACAGACTCTTCCCTCTATATGGTAATTGTTAGTTCAGGGATTATTAGTTCCAGGATGAAAAATTTGATCCACTAGATGTCAAACTACTGCAACTCTCATCATTCCCCGCCAGCAACTATGCTGGTGGACTGACTGGAGTTACAGTTCAACAATATCTTGAAGGCTAGATGTTCTCCATTGCTGGGCTAGGTTCAATACTGATGCATCATCTTATAATCTAAAAATATCATCTATCATAATGCTCTGACGAGAGATTTCCTCCTTCCAGAGTCACGTTTTTCTTGAAGGCATCCTTGGTGAAGTTCTTCCTCATGTGTAGTCACAACAAGATTTCATCTGAGCTATCCAAGAGATAAATAGCATCTCTTTGGTTTAAGGCTTTAATCTCATCTTTGTAAAGTGCTTCTGACACCCTTTGCTTGGCATCTCTCTCTGTACATAAATATCTGTTGCAAGGAAGCAATTTTGACAGCTGTAAATAAATCCCAGATTAATGATTCTGAGAGCTGCTCAAGGAAAGATGCCCTGCCTTCACAGCATTTGTGGCAAACGTTGCCACACAGCCTTCCCAATTCTCACCCTATGCCTTATGCTTTTTACACAATAACTACAAGATTATCTGCACACCCTTGACTATGATGATCCTCTTTTGTGCTGCCTAAACCAATAAACTCTTCCTTGCTCCCATCATGATCTTTTTGTCAAATTCGTTAGTCATTAGGCAAAAGACAAAAGCAATATTAATTCATGTGATGTTATGCATGCTGCAAACTAACTGAAATAAAGCCAAGACCTCCAGACTGATCTCAAAGAAATGTTGGGGGGGGGTGCATTAATGGCATCTTTTTGCATTTCCAACACGCAAACTTCAATCTCTTGAAATGTAATCATTTTTGAAGTTGAGCAAAGTACCAAGACACATACTGGGTTCTCTTATTTTCAGGCACGAATACAGATGGAAAGCATTTTGACTTTTAACGTTCACCTCACACTGACCTCATGGAATTACTTCTTTGGGATTTTTAATCCTTGGGAAGTAAAGGGAAAATGCTGGGGGACCTTCTTAACTGAGGTGAAAGAATGTATTGATTGCCAAACGGCACACAAGCTGTGCCCTCTATTTCTGTCCTGAAAAACTTTTTCAAGTTCATATGTGAAAAAGAAGAAAATTTGTCACAAACACTTGGGTGTCAAAACATGGGAGACACTTGGAATCTGCCATATGTGAAGAAATATACATGCAGAAACTGACACTGCATTACATATGGGCTGCCTCTAAGATCAAGTGTGAGTCAAAAAGACATAGAAACAGTTCTGAAATGGTTACTGATGTTCTCTGCCTTTAAGTCATTTACAACTTGTGATAACCCTAAGGCAAAGTTATCATGGGATTTTCCTGACAACATTTGTTCAGAGAGAATTTGCCATTGCCATGCTCTGAGGCTGAGTGAGTGCAATTTACTCAAGGTCACCCAGTGGCTTTCCATGCCTGAGAAAGGATTTGAATCCTGGACTCCAGGAGTTCTAATGCAACACTCAAAGCACTATACCATGCTGGCTCTAGCTACTTTTCATACTATCATCTAAGCATGTGTTGGATAGAATGTTCTGGTCTTGAACCATGCTTGTTGCAATTTATCTCCCTTAGTTTGGTCTTTACATATAACTCTGTCTTGACTGTCTTCCAGAGAGCTGTATCCTTGCCTGGATCGTACCTGCTTACAGACTGAGGAGACTAAATGTGCCCTTTTAAATTATGTGAATCTTTCTAGAAATGGAAATAACAGCTGTGGTGAGAGAATGGAGCACTGGGATTAGAACTAATAGGAAGCTGGGAAAGGCACTCATTCAGGTATTAATTTGCACTGGAAAGTAAGCTCACTTTCCTGTCAAGGATAGCTCCTATCCCAAGGCAAATAGCAATTTGGGGGATTTTTGATGAGATTTCAGGGGGATTCTAGCCCCCTTCCCCTTCTCTACAACCCTTTGCCTCATTCCCCCCACCCCATGTTGATGCTACATGTTGCTCATCACAAACTGCATATGATGCGTTTAGCAGCATATACAGTCTGACTATCGTGTCTATGGAAGAATGACTACAAGAATGATTCCACCAATATTCTCAGACCATTGAGAATTTGAAGTGGTACCTATTTCATACACACTGCACATGCACACACAAGGGATGTCTCTATCACTGCCACCACATGACCTTCAAAAGTCTTTTTTTTTAATTCTGCAAAGCCTTTGGTTTACCTTACCTTACTTTAATTACCTCACTACCTCACTGTGGCTACATTGACCCACCTTCTTTCATTTTTAACCCTGTTTCTCCCTATCTCCACTTTTCCCTCCTGTTACCTTTCATTCACAACCCCATCCTACTGGACTGGATTGTTGGACTGGAGCTCCCAACATTCCTCACCATTGGTTATGCTGGCTTGGGCTGCTGGGAGCTGGAATGCAACAACAGCATAAAGACTGCATGATTCCCACCTTTCTCTTAGAATAATGCTGTAATGTAGGTCAAAATTATTTTTCTCCCTAATGTAGAGGAGCCAGCATGGTGTATAGTGGTTTGAGCATTAGACCACATTCCTGGAGACCAGGGTTTGATTCCTCACTTGGCCATGAAAACCCACTGGGTGACCCTGGCCATGTCACACACTCTCAGCCTGAGAAAAGCCTATGGTAGAAACAACTAAAAGTCACACAATAACAGCAACAAGAACAACCTCTACTACTAGTATGTAGGAGGAATCAATGCTAGTGGAAAGTGGCTTGCTTAAGGCTACAAAGTGAGCTCTGGCAGACTCTGAAATGGGAACTCCATGATTTCCAGCTCTCTTTCATATGCTGGAGCCATATACAAAACATACCTGGAAGGTAAGACCAATTGAATAAAGTAAATAGTTCAATCCATTATACTGCAACAACTTGTTAATATGTATAACCATACTTAGACACAAGCAATAACTTTGGTGAGTAAGATAATGTTTGAGAGAAGCATATCCTCCTTTCTTCATCCTGCTATCACCAACAGTCAAACATTTTTTGGAAATCTCAGAAAAAAGTGGAAACAGAAGTGAGATGAACTTCCACGTGCTTAGCAATTATCCTCCTTTCATACTGTCTCCAGTAACATGAAGAAAAATTATCACTTGCCTCCACCCCTGAAGACATTTCATCAGGACTAGATGATGCTTTTGTTGGTGCCTTTGTTTGTTTTTGTTTTTGTTTAGATATAGCAATTCACAGCACCCTCCAATACACATGCAACCATGAGTGCAGGTTGACTCCCTATCAGGCCATCATCCCACCCCCTGTAAAGAGCCATTTACAGCAATGGGATGATTTGGGGGTATATGTCAGCTATTCTTTAAACTATTTTTCTTTCATTTATATATACCTGCGTAGACATAGAAATGAGAGAAAGATCAACAAATGAAGATAATCACCAAACAAGACTAAACACAGTGTTGTCCAATTCTATACAAGACAGTTGTTTCATCTCATTATTACAGGAAAATAGAGAATCCCCGTAGATCTTAAAGTTAGATCTGAAAATTAATTTTAGAATTAAATGGTAGAAATTGGAAAATTAATTCTACAACATAAACAATTAAGACTGTTTAATTCATTAAATTAGGGTTATTTGACTCATTGTTTGAAATGTTACTGTAAGGCTAGGCCACTGAATGACATAGAGGTTTTCACTGTTGGACTTAAGGGAACACATTTTATTACAGGCTCCTTCAAAAGGGCACTTTTTGGTCTTTTAAAGTCGCTTTTCTCTACCCTCTATGGTTTGACCACATGGATGACAAAGCCCATGGAATGGGAATTGTCTGGAAACTATAGGAATTCAGCATGTCTAGGAACTCTCAGCCTGGTGAAAGCTGTTCCAAAGCATAGAACCCATTTGATAAACCTCATAAATTCAGTTTGTCACTCTTCTGCATTTCTCTTTTCTTTCCACCTGCACTGCCCAATAACCTTCACTCATTCCTATACTTTGTTAAAGGTTAATAAGGAGTGATTTCTTTCAGAGGGCACAGATCCACATACAGCAGTATGCAGACAGCTACAAAGAATGCTCAGTGAATTAAGGACAGAGAAGTGTTGGGTAGTGACTGGAGGTCTCTGGACTGCATTCAGTCTGAGGTGTTCTGCCTACTGTCCCAATGGTCAGTCCATAGGCAAAACAGATGTATGAAACATATGGATGAGGAGCTAATTTGGGTATAGGAGGTGGGGCTTCTGCCCTCACTCAGTTTCAGAATTCAGAAACATTACTTCTTTTCATCTACAAAAGCCAGAACCATTCAATCAGGCCATGCTGGCTGGGGGATTCTGGGAGTTATGGTTTGGAAAAAAAATGTTCCCAAGCTCTGTTCAGTTAATATTCCTACTCTTCAAGAACTCTAATTACTAAAAGAAATAATGAGAAGCCTGGAAGACTTTAACAGTGGTCAATTTCTTCAAGGGAAAAAAACAAACAGGAACCATGATGTAGAACTCCAAAGATTGTTTCCAATCTTTCTTATAACAAAGTTCCACAGCTCTTTCCCGATGAATGCAGAAGTGACCTTGTAGTGAGGAACAGTCAGATGAACCTATCATAATTCCTTCTCAGCTGAAGTTGCATCTTAAACAACCAAAGCAGAAAGCAATTTTCTCAGGAAGTATCCTGATTTCTCAATGACTTGTTTTGAAGAATGGCTGCAATGCTTTGTTGTATTATTGATCAGCACTTGGGAGAAAAAAAGAACACTATAAAGAAGCTTGGTTTTGAGATGATACCTATTTTTAGAAGTTAGAATCTATAACAATCATCATAGCTTCCTTTAGCACGATGTACATACATACTCTCATTGCCACCGTCATCTCTGGTCAAATGTTATTGAAGTGCCCATTAATAACTTGTCAATAAACTCTTCTGACTATACTGCTAATTTTGAATGGAAAATAAAAAAATAGGAAAAAATCTGTTAAAAATTCCTGTCTCATTTACCAAGATGTTCCCTATCTTGTACTCTGAGGGATGGAGCAAACTAACAAAGCTAGAGATCTGCTGCCAAACAATTTGTGGACAATTTAAAACCCATTTAAAAGCATGCAGCCTTCCTTATCATTGCAGCACCACATAACACATCCTTCTCCCCCATCTCTGAATACCCTCCAACTGATCTGTTTGGGCAGGAGAGTCCCAATTAATCCTCTCTCATTCTTCTTCCTCTCCTGCTTTTAAAATGTTCCAGTTTCTCATTCCTCCTCCCAATTTCCCCCTTGGTCCTCAGCTTGCTACCATTGTTGCAAACTATGTTTAAAGGGCAAAGTTGGTCCTCCACATTTTCTAGGGTTAGGGGCATGGGACCCCTGCAAAAGTGGGAAAACCATAAATATCAAAATGTGTGTGCCTCTGTGGGAAGGGAGCCAAGGCATGGTGGAGAGAACAACCATCCAAATCAGGGCAGAGAAAGGAAGGGAAGGGAAAGAGTCAGCATGATGTCCCTATACTTCATCTCTCTTGCCCATCTCCTTCCTTGAGTGTGTGTGGGGTGGGGCATTGGAAATAGGTTTGTGATGCTGAGAAATTGGGCTGCATCTTTAACTAGCCAAGCAGCAGCTGGAGGAGGAGGCGGGGGAAGCTTCCACCAGAAAAGAAGACCTGAAGTAGAAGGGCAGCTTTTTTAGAAATGGACAAATAATCAAATACTTGAAAGTGAAACCTACAATGTGGATGGTTTACTGTAGTCCATTAACTTAGCAATGGGGAAGGATAAGAGGGGGTGGAACCTTGTCCTTCTCAGTAGGCTCAGGCCTACTGTTGGCTTACTTAGACCCATTTTCGTTTGTTCCATTCATTTCACGCCCTTTTTACCTGGCTTTGGCCTTCTCTTTTTCAGTCCTTCCAGACCAATGCCTGTTTAATCTTCTCTCCCTAGACTTCTGTGTTTCCCTTGGCGTATTGCTATACCATAAATGGGATACTTGTAGCCTTCCAAATGTTGTACTGTAGTTTCCATCAACAATGACAACACAGACTACACTGGCGATCAGGGATGTAATTCTTTCCTAATTTTATTTTTGAAGAAAGCAACAAATAATTTTAGCCATTTTATTAAAGCTTTAAGAAAGTCTTGAAAAAATTGTGGCTTTGAATACTATTTCCAGTTTAGGACTTATTCTGCACACAATTCACACAGAAAATATCGGAAAACATTTGTGCAGAAATATTATTCCTATGCACAAAATGCAGTAGTTTGGGACACATTTTGTATAAAGGTCAACGAACTCAAAATTCAATAATTCAATTTTGTATAAACATTGCAATGCAAAAAAAAAGAGCATTTGCTGTTTTGAATACAGCATTTTCTTCACGGAAAATATTTATGCATATAACTGTTATTCTGTACACATGAAACAGAGAGTCCTGAGAAAAAAATGATGTTTTCTATACAAGACAACTGCATGTAAATTTTGCAAAGAATAAATCCTGAACTGCGAAAACTGTTGCCATTCCAATATTGTCTTCATCATGCTTTCCCAATCCCCAAGAAACATGTGTGAGGTTTATTTGGGGTGGGGGTGGGGGGAGATTTAGCAATAATTTCAAATATTTTTTCTATCCCTACTAGCTAGGCTAGATGGGAACTGCACTAGAAAAAAACATCTGAAGTACCACTACTCTACTCCCTCTGATCTGCCATTCTGTACCATGATCTTTTAAGTTAGCTTTGTCCACTCTCTGTTATCAGACCAATACAGTTCTTTTTTACTTCGTAGCCTTCTTCTGACTGGTGCAACTGGTGGCTTATTATTGGCAGAAACTCCATCATCACCTGTCTTACTACATTGCAAGACTGATCGCCTAATGCAGAGGTGGGCAAGAATATGTGGGCCATTTTCTAAGAACCGAGGAACCATTTTTGTCTTTCCTTGGAACTTCCAGCTAAAGCCTGGAAATTCCACTCCCTCCCCAAAAAAAAAATCTGCCTCAGAATTACTACCTTGTCCCTGTTCTCTGGTCCTTATGTTGAGGAGAAGAAATTTCACAGTGAGAGCACTGCAAAACAAAAAAATTATTGCGTGCTGCTGTTGCATGTTGCTTCAGAGTGGCTGCTATGGCCTTTCCAGGTGTCCACGTAGCCATTTCCTCCCCTCCCTTTTCCTTCTTTATGGCTTCTCCTGTTTACTTCTGCCTTCTCTTTCCCCAGCTATTTCATCATCTCCCTTCTCCTTCTCTCCTCCCTCTCATATCTCCAACTAGCCTTTTTCAACTCCCCCAATGAAAAAAAAAAATCCTTAAAGCCATGAATGGGGTGCTAGATGTTAAAACTGTAGGTCCAATTAAACTCAAGTAAACTTGTTTCTGAATAGACATGCATAAATATGATTACCCTGCTGGATCACTGTCCCAGTCATCATAATATATCATTCATCCTTGTCAGCATCTTCATCATCCTGCCCTCCCCCAACATATTTGCTTATTATTAGTAGCATTGTGAGGCTTAGTATTTGGGGAGTGCAGGAGTATTCTGCAACCCACTAAAAGTAGAGTTTGTGAAACTTTGTTTTGTTTGTAAAAGTTTCTTTGATTGTGCTAAAACCAACTATTGTTAGAATCATTGCTTGAAAAAGTGTTAAAAACAGAGCTGGGAAATTTTGTTCTTTCCTGCTCAGCATAGAGGTTGCAAAACTTCATTTCTGACCAGAGGAATAGTTTCTTCTGTGTTAAACTATGACCATTTCTGCACTAGACTGTTCTAGTGCTGTTATTCCACTTTCAACATCCTGTGGAATTCTGGGGCTTGTAGTTTGCTGAGGCCCAAGAGCTCTCTGGTTGAGAATTCTAAATGCCCCTCCCTAAACTGCAAACCCCAGGATTCCATAGGGTGCTGAAAGTGGAATAACAGCACTAAAACAGTATCATGCGGAAATGGCCTAAGTGTATTATATCTGAAAGACATGTGATTAATGCTTAAGATGACATACTTAGTTGTAATCTCCGGTATGGCACCCCGGGTGGGGGGCCCCAGATATCACTTTGATATCATCTAATTTGGCCTTAGCTGGATCTGCTTTCAGTCACCTCACTCCATGTGTTTGCGAGGTTCTCCGGACAAGCACGGACATGAGTGCGGCTGCTAATTGCTTTTACATTCCAGACTCTTTTGAGGCCAGCAACCTAAGCTTTGCTCCCAGCTTCAGGGAACTTCCACGTGCAAACTTCACAATAGCTGTGCGGCTCTCAGCAGAGCTAGCCCGGTAAACAAGGCATTTATACTATTGTCATCAAGCGTTAAGCTCATCATGTTAAATTTGACCTTTCTAAATCCTTTGTCCAGCACCAAAACTCCTTTTGTTCTCACCTGGCTTGCCATAGCCGAGAGGCACGAACTCCCCTATAAAAACCCCTCACTTTCAAACGGTCTTCAGACTACTTCAGACTGCCATCCCGCCCTGCTGCTGGTTTGTCTAAGGAGCTCCCCTCAGTCAGATACGCTGAGCTTTCTCCTTCTGAACCCCATCTCTCTATTCCTCCAGGACAACGAGACCAGGTGTCATATTGCCTACCCTTAAGCTCTTCAGTTCTGTTTCCCAGTCAGTTAGTACGTGTGTGTGCTATTTATTTTCTGTTGCTTTTCAATAAAACTGTTATTTTGGTTATTTTAAAACTTGAGTGCCTGTTCCCTGACCTGAAGCTGTAGACATTGGGTTTTAAGATCCTTGCTAAGTTACCCTGCCTCTCGCTAGCCAAAATAGTGCTCCAGCTAATTTTCCCCAATTGGTATTTTATTTTGCAATCTGGGCGCCTCTCCCGGGACCCCCCCAAAACACAGGGTAACAGAGTGACCTCACCAAAGACTATCTCCAGGTCTAAGGTTTGTACCTGAAATCTCAAAGTTAGTGATATTCCTGATCTAGCAAGTATACTTGCAAAATAAGCTGAAACTAAAACTTAAGAGACTACTGTACATTTAGCACACTTAGAATTTGGTTTTCTTCTATGTTCAGATAGCATATAATGCACAACAAAGCATTTAGATTCCTAAACACTTCCCACTCCTTCGATTGTCAGTTGACTCCTTGTTTTTCTCATATTCTACTTTCCTGTTTGCCCTCAGCTATGTTTTTTCATAACACTGCTGTTTTTGTCCATGCCGGGCATTAACTCATAACCCCTTTCAAGTAACATTTATTTTATGCTTTTATATGCCACTATGCAGCCACGAGGTAATGAAATTACACGGTTGTCAGTTCTGTAGAATTTTTTTTAAAAAAACAACAACGCTTGTGCTTCTCCAGTACTGCTCTGTATGCACATTTCTGTAGCAGCTCAATTTGTGCATAATGATTTCTCTTTTAAAATAAATAAACAAACAAACAAACAAACAGAAGCTGATCAGAATATGCATCTTGAATTGGTATTCCATTGCCACTTTGTGATTATTATAAGGACAAAGTCTTTCTTGGAAGTTGTTTAATGCAAGCCTAATCCTGCTGTTTCATTTGATTTTGTATCCACTGCTTCCTCCCTGGGCACTCTGCCAATGAAACTTACCCTCCCACTGACAGTTGTTTTGAAGCCTGTGCTTGTGAGCAGCTTCTTGACAAAGTACTGGGACAGTTCACTCCAAAAATAAAAAGAAGGCTTATACTGAGCAAACTGGTTTTCAATTAAGACTGAGATGGAATCTCCTCCCCACTTCTTTTTTTTTGGGGGGGGGGTCATTAATTCATCTGTGAAGAGATGCAGGGAAAATCAGCAACTTTCAGTGGGGGTGACAGTCTCAAGAACATCCAACAGAAGGGCTTCTCTGGAGGTCGCAGAGGGTTTTTTCTTCTCTGTTTTTAGAGGGAGAACGTTTTTCATCTCAGAAGGACAGTGACAAACCCTTTCAATTTGAAACAGAATGCCTACCCAGCAGTCCTGAATACAGTTGTCTCCACTGACCAATTGGGGGAGCATATCCACCCCCAAGGTTCTGGGAGTGATGCCTTTATCATCTGCATGGGGTACTCTGCCCCAAAGTACAAACTGAAATGTCGTTGGGCTGCTGAAATCAACCAAGTAGCTATGGAAAGGGAAACAAAGGGGATTTTTTTCCCACTTCTTCAACCACCCCGCAAGTGATTTCATCTTTAAAGGTAACCCCAATCTATCTGAAAGTGCTGCAGTGATGAATTCATGTGTGGTGAGTCTCCAACCAATACTGTAAAAACTCAAATACCATAAAAACTATTGGACAATTTCTAACTTGAATATGAGAAAAGCAAAAATGCTATCCTATATTCTAAACTATGAAACTTATTTTAAGAGGATGATTCCAGTTTTTGAATATCAGTCATTTTCTTCTATTTGAAAACAGCAAGAGGGGACGAAACCAATAAATACTCAGAATAACAGCGCTTTTTATGGTCTGCTGGGATATTAGGTCAGCAATGGAGATACAGATAGGAAAGGGCTATTTACTGCCTTTCCTTTAAAGTCACAGAGTCCACTCTACTTGTTCCACCAAGTTCTCCTTATACTACTAATAATATTTTGTCTCAGGAAGTGGATCTTTCTATGAACCACCTGCCTTGGGCTACCTGTACTGTAAGGAAGACAAGGTTTGAGCTACCATGGTTCTTGAGATGGCAAACAGATCAGAGCTTAGAAAGCTAACTTTGTTTTTCATTCTGTGCTGCCTCTTCAGAGTAACATGTTCTTCATTATTGTAAGAGTTACTGAAACAGTACTGCTTAGTTATTTTAAAATATGTATGTGTGTGTGTGTGTGTGTGTGTAAATGGCCAAAAATCCCACTCACAAGCAGTGCTTAGAATCAACACTGTTACACAAACATAGCTATGTTACTTTTGAAAAGTAGTCCAAAAGTAACATATTATAAAGAACATCATTACTTTTAACACATTGCTTCCAAAACCCAGATCTGTGTGATATCAAGCAGTGATTCCATCGCTCTTTGCTACCCAGCTCTGGCTAAAACAGGGAATTAAATGGAAACAAGTTGTGCAAGCTGAGGAAGACCTCAACACCTATAGACTTCAGCAAGTCACAAGACTTTCCATGATCTTTGTCACAGGGTGGACTAACAAGGGCGCTTCAAAACCTTAATCCTTAATCTGAAAGAAGAGCCACAACTTCTTACACGGGCACTGTAGGTTTTATTTGATCTTGATTTATAGCAATGATTATCCAAAATACATTCTGCATACTTCAGCAAGCCATTCCAATAGCCCAGATGCCTGGTAAGGGGCTGAGATCCAGCCTTCCTTGTGGGAGGTAACATTTGGATTCTCTTCTGTGCCTCTCTGTTCATTCAGTGAGAGTGTCACTGCCCCTTTGGATTTCTTTGCCTAAACACCATCTCTGAAAGAGAGGAGAAAATGTTGGTAGGGTGGTTGGTGGAGGAAGCCACTGAAAGGGGAGTTCCTGCTTTTGTTTATAATGAAAGAGAGTCCTTTGACAGAAGGACGGTCCTTTGCAACAGTCAACAGGAACTCTATGTGCCTACTTTTCCTGCTACGACACCCTCAGAAACCATCCAGCTTTTCTACTTGCATCTTCCATGTTATACAATGACAGGAGCAAAGCAGAAAGTGTTGCCCTATTTCAGGAATCCTCTACATTTCATATAAAAACTTCCAGGCCATAGTTGCTTGCTGGCAATGGCAATTTATTCCCTTTAACATGCAAATATCACCACAGCCAAATCTATCCAGGAACTAAGTCATGGCATCCCTCAAGGAAAAGAGAATGAAGTTAAAAGGATTTTTAGCACCGGTGAGACTGAGAGAAAGAAGTTGGCAGTATAAGCGTTCATAGGCTTAAGTCTGCTTCATCAGATGCATCAGACTTAAGTCTACAAATGTATAAGTTACCAACTTCTTTCTTTCAGTCTTAAAGATGCAACAAGATCCCTTTGCATACTGGACAAGGCTAACATGGCTCTGTCTTTCAATCCTACTAGAATGAAGCCAGTGTGTCTACACTTCCAGAGAACTGCATTTGCCAGCGAGGATGACAGACTGAACAAATCCTATACCACCCACCTGGGGTTAAAGCAAAACTGTCTAAAGCATTTGTTCACACAGAGATATTACATTACACTTTTCATTTATCATGTTTATACAGAGACAGATGTTTCACCAAACCTTCCCATATTTCTTACTTGTGGGGGATTATTTTATATATCAAGTTTTCACTATGCATGAAAGGTTAGCAGATTGTAAGCACCAGAAATGGAAATGTATGTATCACCCCTGTCTGGCATCAGTCACTCACTCTCCTATCTTGTCTGGCAGTACAACTAGAGGTGTGATGGTTGTTCCACTATCATAACCATCAATATCTCAAAGCTTGGTTGGTGAGGCTGATTAGGACCAGTTGCAAGAATGTCCTTTGAGTCATATCCATAGGCAAATTATTTCCCAACAACTGTAGCCCTGTGAATGTCGAGCCCTTTATTTGTTAAGGAAAAAGGTCGCTAATAGTGCAGTCCTGAGGCTACAGGCAGCTCATCATGGCACTTTGCTTCAGGCATCACATTCATATGTGCTGCCATCTGCACTGTAATGGTGCCAGGAGGAGCTGCCAAGTAGAAAATAAAACCTGTTCCTGTTGGCACTCCCTGTAGATCCAGAATTCTCTCACATTACACTCACTGCATGCAAAGGCATTACCCAACAAAAGAGTGAAGGCATTGCAGGAGGGATAGGAATCAGAACAAGGGAAAAAATCTACTGGCAGGATAGAACTTCTTATTGGTTTGGACTTGTTTTAAATTTGAGGTTTTATCTAAATATTTTAATTAGTGTCAAGATTTTAAATGTGTTTTGGTTATGTGTTCAGGATTACTGTGGGGGAAAGTATATGGAATAGAAAATAAAATAATTCATGTAAATAAATCTGCAGGATTTGTGAGAATAACAAATAAAAGGCTATTTATAGGAGTAACAAATTAACAGTTTAGAGCAATGGCCCCTTTCAACACACAGACACAGACACACATGCACAGAATTATATCCACCTTGGCTCATTTAACCAGACTGTACCTTTGCTTGTTATACACTGCTACTCTAAAATCTCCTCCTCTACAATTTTATCTTCAATTAAACTTACACAAGAAATTTCAGTTTCCCCCTCTCTTTCATTAAAAAACGATCTAACCCTTGTCTTCCCTGAGCTCCCTTTCAGTGCAACTCAAGCATAACTGCATGCGGTCACTCTGCCAAAGCTAAGCAGGTACATAGATCCAGTCAATCGGAAAAGGAGAGACTGTCTGAGAAACCCATGAGCACCAATTTCACTTCCATGTTGGAAGAATACTGGAAGATAAAAGTATGAAGTTAAATTGAAGGATAAAGAAACTGAGCGAGCCAAAGCAGCAGAAAATTTAATATGAGCATGTACAGTTTGATCAGCAGTCACCTGACCCACCACAAATACAGTGCCTCTTTCACCAAAGAAGTACACGGTCAGTGTGGTTTTCCAGTTTCCATATTGAAGGCAAGAAGGCTGTGAATCATTTTTTAAAAGTGCTCCTGAGCAATAGTGGGAATAAGAACTTCCACCAGACACACATCCACATCCATTCACAAAGCTCCACCTCAAGAGCAACATGCATCTATATGGTTGGGTGAAATCTATCTCCCCAAAACAGTAGTCTGGTGCACTCTGCACTCCATATAAGGAATATGTGCTGTTGTAAGGGTAACTTATTAAGTATTCTATTCAAGCTTCTAGTCACTCAAAAAACAAGCCCCATCTCATTTTAGCTTGGCTTGGAGAAAGATAAGCATATCCCACTGCCATGAAGCCATGTGTTTTCTTCATATGTGAAACAAAAGTTTCACTTTCCTCCTTGACTGAGCATTCATCATAATATATTAGTTAACTTACTGTTGATTAGGCCTTGCTACTGCAAAAACATACCATTAATGAAAAAAGCTATTTCTGCCATTTAAATTCAGAGGGTACAAATTAACAGCACTTCAGTGACCAAGGACATTTCTCATTTGGAAGATATTCTGCAGAAACAGATTTTTTTTAAAAGTATATATAGTTATTCCATATTCTATCCAATAGGCTCAAAATTGCTTAGGATAGAGACAGACTGATAGAGACAGAGGTAGACATATCATATATTCATGCTAAAATAAGCTACCATTCAAACTGCTAGAATAAGCCTTATAATACACTTTAAGGAAGTTATAAAAGTTCCAACTTGCTGACGACATCTTTATGTGCATCTCACAAAGTGAAGAAATTGCTGTTGAATAAATGATGGTAGCTTTATTTATTGACTTCATTACCATATTCAAAAATTTCTGTCTACAGAGTCTGTATTATTTATTAACTACAAATTTTCCTGCTTCGATGTGTTTCATTGCATTTTGACTTATCTGAGAATGGCATGTAAGCAATGTTGCTCCATAAAATAGATTACAATGTTTCTTCACCCATCATTTGACATGAAATTTTTCATCAGGTTTTCACTCTTCAGTTCCAGTTATGAAGATTTTTTTTATTTATTCATTAAAATTGTAAATCCAGTTATTAGTCTCAATTACTAAATGGCCCACAGAAGCAGCAGAAATTGTATAAGTTTTGACTTATCAAGTTCCCTTCAATTCAGTGTGTATATTCTAGTTGGGACTGACAACTGGACCTTTCCCAAACAAGTTATTTGGCTGCTCATGGAACTTTGCAATTGGCTTAGAGAATAAAATAAATGCATTAATATGGATCAGAATAATTAAAATACTCACTTGTCATTAATTTTTTTTTTCTTCTACATTTCCAGCCACTTTCTTCCTTTTGTACATTTACATGAATTGTCTGTGTACTGAATCTCATGTATCTGAGAATTTAAGGACCACTTCATAAGATGTTTGCATATACCAGGGATATATAAGGAGGCTGAAACTTAGTACACTTGTACCCAAAGACATCTGTATTATGAGGGGAAATGGAAGCAACAAGTAATTTTAGCAATTTTCTTCCTGCAAAGAGAGTACCTTCAGAAACTGAGCAGCTTTCAAAGACCATTCACATGCTTGGATTTATTCTGAGCAAAACTCACACATGGGATTTTTGTGCAGAAAATAGAATGTTCTATACAGGAAGCAGAAAATTCTGTTCTGAAATTCTGAATTCTTCATTACCTCTGCAGAAAATGATATAGTTGGGGACTTATTCTGCACAAAATTCAGTCATTTATCCCCATAGAAAACAACATATTTGGTGGGGAGGGGTTCAGAGAATTTTTGAGAAAAGGCTGTTTGCTGTGAAAAAATAAAAAGACATACAATGTGTCAATGAGAAGTTTCTTATCAGCCTGTGATTCTACTCTTCAGAATTTCCCAACATTTGTGAAAAATGTATGTACCTGTGTTGCAGAACAGAGATAGAGATGCACGGATTAAGGAAAATCATTTATTTGTCTCAGTGGGATCGTTCCCAAAAGACTGAGCCCCACCTCTTCATATTCACAGCAATTTATATATTTCCAGTACAATCATCACATGCTCAAGAAACTGAAAGAGAACAAGAAAGAAAACAGTTCTGTTGTACGTAGGTTCCCACCTGTGTCTACATATGTTGCAAATCTTCTGTAGTGCAGCCAAGGGCTAGTGAGCCGAGCCAAACCGATAACATTCCATTATACAAAGTTTCATTGTCTTTCCTTCAAACACGGAGGGACTTCAATTTGCAGAGAATTAACTGCTTTTCCCTTACACCCAGAGGTCATCTAGGCTGGCCCGAGACTGTCTCCACCACACCTGAATCTACTTTCCATTCCTACTCTCAACACATATATACACTCAAATGCCCCCTTTTAAGAACTACAAGTGAAAAGGTCACCAGATCATTGCCTGTACACATGAGTTCAGGACTTTTCTGACATCACTAACATCTCAAGCCTCTTCATATTAGTACCCTACTTAGAGGCCACCAACACTCATTTTCTGAGATGACTGACAGTGAGGAGCAAGGAGTTTTCAGCTGTCATGCCTTATCTCTGGAACTCCATTCCCTTATTCATCTGCCAGACTTCTTCTCTGATGGTTTCTAATGGGTAGATAATACTTTTAATGGAATTTGATTTGATTGCTGTTAAAAACCACATGTTAAGATTTGTTCAAAAAATTACTGTGAATGTTATCAGACAGATGTACAGGTATGATGAATTTAAATTTATAACGAATGATTTTTTTCCAAAATCCCACTCTGTCAGTGCCAGGCGGTGGTCAGGCAGAGGCAGGGGAGCTGGTTAGAGGTGCAGGGCTTTAATGCAGTCAAAACTCAAAAGTACAAAGCAAGCAGGCTTCTACACAGTCTTAACAGAAATAGTCCTTAATGCAGGCAGGGCTTCTACTCAGTCCTAACAGAAATAAACACAGGCTGTTAAAGTACATAAGGCAGGTTACTTCACCAAGGCGAACAGGAGGACTGGTCTCAAGTGCGGGCAGGAACAAGGCACGGACAGCAGGACCACGGTTAACCGATGGTTGTTGCTCCGTGCCTTCCCCAGCCCGGCGCCTGCCTCAAACAGCCCTCCAAGCCAGGCACCGGCCAATCAGGCGTGGCCATGTGGCTGCCCTCCAAGCCAGACGCCGGCCAATCAGGCGTGGCCATGTGGCTGAGGACTCGCAGCTGTGCTGTGTCTCACAGCTGCGAGCTCTCTGCCCGTCGCCTCCTCTCCAGCAGGCGCCGGGACTGGCGGACGGCCTCCTTGGCCTGCCGCCACTGCTGGAAAGGAGGAGGCGAGGCGAAGGCATCAGCCTCCTCCGGATCGGGGCCGCAGGCAGACTCCCAGGCCTCCCACAGATCGGGGCCGCGGGTGGGCAGAGCCCCAGGAGCAGGCCCGGGTCCCACCCACCCCGGCAGGCCGGCCGACATCGAGGGATCCGAGCCTGCAGCCTCGAGGTAAGTGGCTCCAGGCCCAGCAGCCTTTCCCACGGCCGGCAGGCCCACGCCGTCGGCTACGGCAGCCTCCAGACAAGGCCCGTCAGCCTCAGTGGCCTCCGCACAGGCCCCGTCGGCCGCAGCGGCCTCTGAGTAGGCCCTGTCGGCTGCGGCGGCCTCCGCAGCGTCCGCCACCGCTTCAGCGGCGGCCTCAGGGGCAGCAACAGGCCCAGCCGGGCCCGGGCACCTGACACACTCTATCTATCTATCTATCTATCTATCTATCTATCTATCTATCTATCTATCTGAAGGGAGGGGCATGGTAACCGAGCCTCCATAGTGACCAGGAGTTGTTTAAAATGATTGGCCGGTAAAATGGAACCCTGGAGGGCTCAAGGGAGGGGTGAACCAAGTGGGGAGAAGAAACGGAAATTTAACTGACACAGGAGGGAGTTAGTGGAAAGAAGAGTCCAGTGAGGGACAAAGACAAAAGAGCTGTGTTAGAGAGCTGAGAAACAGAGTGAATATTTGACGTAAATGAGTTGAGCATAGAGAGAGAGAGAGAGGGAGAAGGGGTGTGTGGTATCATAAAAAATTACAGTAGAGTCCTGTTTATCCGACGCTCGGTTATCCGACCATCTGGATTAACCGACATCGCGACAGCCTGAGGCGTGGCTGTGGGCATTTCCGCGCCCCCAGACACGCCCAGACATGCCCCCAGGCCCGCCCCGACATGCCCCCGACACGCCCCGACACGCCCCCAAAACGGCGGCTGCCACAAGCGTCCGGGTAATCCGACCCTTTTGGTTATCCGACGCTGCGGCCGCCCGTTTGGGTCGGATAACCAGGACTTTACTGTAGTTACAAGCAAGTTGCAGTAAGAGTGTTTCTACAAAAATGTTTTTATAAAAGCAGTCTCAGAGAGTGTCATTCTACATACTGGATTCTACACACTACCATTACAACATTAGTATCAAGAGTACCACTTTCTTTTAGGATTAAAAGCCTCCTTGTCCTTATTTCTGAGAAGGGCCAGAGTTTAAGGAAAGCAGGGGAGGGAGATCAATCTGGGAGGAGGAGGCCAAAGGGGGGGCAATAGCGAAATGGGTGCTGCAACTCCCAGTGGGGGAGGATAGAAGCAGACCTGTGTGCGTGTGCCCTGACTGGATTCAGAAATTTCCCAGGTCGTACAGACCTGTACACAAGATGTGTCAGGCAGTGTGGCAAGAAAGGTCACAAAAGCCACCAATGATTTCCAGCTCAGAACCAAGCCTGTCCTGAAATGAACTGAATTGGTCTCTACCACTCTACTTATATTGGACATTGCACCTTTGTAACAATACACCACTTAATGACAGGATCCGAGATTTAAATGAATTTCTTGAAACTAGAATTTCTAGTGCTCCCTCACAGAGGTTATCTCCACTTTAGCAACACTAGTTCTTACTTTAATAACAGTAGATTCAATGGATAGCACTGCCTGCAACTACATAGTCACTCTCGTGCCTCATTCTTATTGCAAACATATTCATGGGAAATTTTGAACTGGACATCCTGAAAAAATTCACTAACAAACCTCTAATACAATGGTGGTACAATGCCAACTTTGGAACTGAGACAGACAAAGAAAACTGAGACCTAGTTAGATATTACATTAATTCTAATGATCCCAAATCAAATTTATACTGAACAGCATCAGTGGCAATCAACAAATCTGCTTTCCACGGTGTCCTTTTCACCTCTGAAAACAAAAAAAGGCTTTTACATCAAACCACTGATGCCTATATCTCTCTAAACAGATAATTCGGAAACCTCAAACAAGCAAACAAAAAATCATCTAGAATTTGGCTCAACAAATCAAACACATCTGTAATAAAGATTACCAAAGAGAGAGAGAGAGAACCAAATATCTTAAAAACAACACTGTTATAGAGAGGATATCATCCATATATTAATAGACTACCAGCTTATCTGGACAATTGTCTTATCAAGAGAAAATAAAGAGTCAGGAAACAGAAACAATTCATTCTAGATTTCCATCCAGATTCTCCTATCACTTGACAACCAATGCAAGCTACCTACTGTCAGCAAACTGTGTAATCAGTAAGCTGCTGTCACAGTATTCTGCCAGCCTGCAAATCTAGGCAGATTACTAGGGAGAGCTGTACTTAAACCAATATGCAATCAGCAATCCTGGATCACCAGCCACTGGCAGATAGTCTGCAGGTCCAGCAATGCAATGCAATACACAAATGTCCAAGATGCCATGTTCAGTAGACAGATAAAATCAACTGACCTCTGCATATATTTTACAAACCAGACGTCCACAAACTTGATGGGAACAAATTGGAAGAATCATCCACAGAGAGCTTTAACTCAAATAATCAAATCTCTCTGGGTTGTCAGTTTTTGCAAGAGAGGTGCCATCTGATCTGAGAACATTGGAAGCAAGAGAAAATTCCTGGACTTGACACCTTAACACCATATGGTGTCATAGTGGTGAGTGATACCCCACTTCAGAATATTCTATTCTCATTATTCTACAACTGCTACCTTGCCAACAGTATCCTTTGATTTGCACTAAAGTAGCTGAAAGCAGCAGAAACTGAATTTTTTCCTTTACAACTTGAATATTTCTGTTGTGTTGGTCATTGCAAGAAATATATGGTTTAAGTGATCATTTGCATCAAAACATACTTGTCTGAGGTGCTGGTAAATACTATGAAAACAGTTCACATATATTAAAAAAAAGCCAGATACAGGGTATAAGTATTTTAATTAATTAATATTCACATTATTTCATCCCTCTTTCTTGAGCCCTCAGATGAGGATGCCATTCAAAGAAAGTGTTGCTTTAGAAATGAGGAAGCAGTTGAAGCTAATTCTCTGATGTACAAAGTCACAAAACATTGAAAGCAAAGTCAGGCTGTTCATCTTTTCCTGCCTTCAAATGGCAGTTCACTAGCTTGTCTGTTGTTGTTTGGTTACTTCTGAAGCATCCAAGGATTTATGAAAGTACACAGTAATCACTGGGTGCCAATGGCAATGCTATGAGATGAGGGAGAATACCAGAAGTTTCTGGACAAGGGTAATGGCAACCATCATGTATAATCAAACAAAATTCAGGATCACTGCAGTTATAAACAAACAAAAAAAGAAAAAAAAACCCAATGAAGCCCCATCCTGAGTATGCAACTATTACAGTGGCCAGCCAGATTAAGATAAATCCACCACTGCGGGGTTCAACAAAGAACAGGAGAAAACATGGGCCTAAATGTAATTGCTTGTCCCAATTAGAGCAGAACCACTGAATCAATAGGATTCCCATACATTTTGACTTAACATTCAGCAACTGATACAGGGGGTCTATTCTAGCTGGGATTAGCAATTGAATTTAGGCTATAAAACACTGAACAATGACATCCATTCATAATTGTAGAAGTCAGCAGCCCTCTGCCTTTTCTTCTTGCTCATTCAAATGGGAATGAGCATAGAAGCATTGTTGTTGTGTGCCTTCAAGTCATTTCCAACTTACAGCAACCATAAGATGAACCTATCATAGGATTTTCTAGGACTGAGAATGTGTGACATGCCCAAGGTCACCCAGTGGCTTTCCATGGCCAACTGAGAAATCAAACCCTGGTCTCCAGGGTCGCCACCACACCATGTTGGCTCTGTTATGGAAGCCTATATAGCTATAAATACAGGCTACAGTTAAGTGGGAAGGATAGGAGGAAGAAAAGTACATAGAGAGATGATGTAGACATAGAGAGGACATAGATGATGATGTCAAGCTATGGAAGAATGGATGAAACTCTGGAAGAGAGGTGAAGATACAAGTACAAAGCAACAGACATTGGGGGAAGAACAGTTTAGGGCCACAGAGAAGAAAGATGAGTTGATGAGAGGCAGAAAGCATGAGAGGCAAATCAGTTAACAGACAAAGATATTGACTGGGCCAGGGAGGGTAATGGCACCCGACATGCACAATCAAACAAAAATCAGGATCACGACATAGCTAGCAAGACACAGCCAGCAGTGAACAGTGAATGGAAACCATGTCTGATACTTACTTATAAACTCATCTATAGTGAACTAAGAGGATTTTTACAGTGATGCTTCCTTACACATTCTCTCCACTTGATGGGCACCATTTCTAGTAGAGCAATTAAAAATAACACCATGTATTGAGAGCAGAGAATGTCTTTCTTCCCTTGCCAAATGCTTATTTTCAAGCACCGCTATATACTTTGAAAGGCAATTTCCAAAACTACTAACCAAATGGCCAATTCTTCATAGCTAAAAATAATCATAAAAGTGTACGCTATTTTGCTTATGCCATCAATAAAGCTTACTATTTCATCATGCCAGAGATATATGATTATATGAGCTGAACTGACACAAAACTAAACAAATTTTCTTATGATCCAGATGTCACCACATCCAGGCTTCATTTGCCCCCACATAATGCTTTTCAATTTTCCCTTCCTCAAGCAATATGCCAATTATTTGGGTTCTCAGGTTCCTTTCCATGTGCTTCTTTCTTTAAACAAAACTTTGCACTGCCTCGCCTGCAAAGAGAAGCATATTTTCCCCACTCCATCTCTGTTAAACTCTGAACAACTGTTGTTTGCTTCAGAGGGTAACAGCTAACTGACAGCCCTTTGCTTGTTATTTTACTTGTTAATTATCTGCCAGCATTGCCCACATATTTCTACTTCCCAATAGAAGTGTGCATACTGTGAAATGCTGAATTAATTATACATCAGACTATAGTGTTATTAGTCACGTTACCCAGCATGGTATGCATGCTAAAATGCATTTGGATCCAGCATGCTGAGAAGTACACTGTCGTATGAAAAAAATGGGGAGGGGGCAAGTTTCATCCTATATAATACACTACTTTTCCTTAGCAATTTTGATAAATAATGCTTTGCATTTATAAAAACAGAGTAACTACAATAAACAGTCCATAGGGGAAAGTCAATGAAAGGGTGAAAAATATAATTTAAACACTGATTTGATCAGTGACAAGTGTATCAAAACTTGTGAATTTTACCTTTCTGGACCACTACTCCAGTTGCTGTATATGTTGCCTGTAATATTCTGAAAGGTGTGGGACAAAAAAGTCACTTATTCAACTATCTATCTATCTATCTATCTATCTATCTATCTATCTATCTAGGGTGGAGTAGCCATTTGTCTGTTTCAGCACAAACATCAAAGACTCTAGTGGCACCTCCAAAGATTACCAACTTTATTTGACACTAGCGTATTTACTTGACATTGCCAGGGGTTTTTATTTTTCTCTTAAGAACTCACCAAACTGTCTTCTCCATTTCCTGTAACTTTGTTCCATATTTCCCAATGTAATCTGTATTCAAAGTTATTTACATACACAGTTTTGGGTTCCTGAGGGAGTACACTGTCATCCTCCTTGCTACTAGGCCTCGTGTCCATAGCAACCGGCCTATTTCTATATCTGTAAATTTTCCCTATATTCCCAATCCAATCTTTATTCAGAGTTGTTAACATTCAGGGGTTGGGTTCCCACAGGAATACACTGTCCTCTTCCTTGTTGCTAGGCATTGTCTCCATAGCAACTGGCCCATTCCAGTACCTGTAACTTTTCCCCATAATCCCCAATCCAATCTGTGTTGTCTGGTGACTCTGATGTACTGGCTTTTTTTATTCATTCATTCATTCATTCATTCATTCATTCATTGCTTTCTGTTGAATTTGTGCAATGGCTTTACATTTTTCTGGAAGCATTTTTTTGTTTTGAATTTCAACTTTAAGATTCCTCACATATGGAACCCATACAATCTACTGTGTGAGGCAAGAAGACCCTGTAACTATGGCCATTTCTGTACTACAATGTTATAGTGATATTATTCCACTTTCAACATCCTGTGGAATTCTAGAGTTTGTAGTTTACTGAAGCCAAAGACCTCTCTGGCTGAGAATTCTTACATGCCCCTCCTTAAACTACAAATCCCAGGATTCCATAGGAAGTTGAAAGTAGAATAATAGCTCTATGACAGTGTAGTGTGCAAATGGGCTATGTTGTGTATGTCACTTTAATTTTTCTCACATATGCCTCCCAAATGTTTTCTAGCATCCTCATCTCCAGAGCAACCAGCCTGAAGCCCAAGAGCTCTCAGCTGAGAATTCTTAAGGCCCCTCCCTGAACTGCCAACCTCGGGATTCCACAGAATCTTCACAGCCATCCAATCATATGGGGTCTTCGCGCCTCACACAGCCAACCATATGAGGTCTTCACCTGCCTGACACAGACAAACAGAGAAACATTGACTTTTATATAGTAGATAAGGCTTATGTACCTCTTGCACAGGTGGACTGAGAAGTAAAATTAGGTAATGTTTTAGGTGCCTCAAGACTCTTGGTTGTACATAAATATGCATATTCATATCCATCCAGTTACTACTCATAGGTAAATCAGATGCATTAAATCAGTGGGATTTATATAAATATTGACTTTAACATTTAGAAATTGAATCTATAGGTCCCCCCTAGTTGGGATTAGTAATTGAGTTTAAGTCATATATACAAATTACAAAGTTCCTAGGCTTCTTGATCACAAGACAGTTAACACTGGGAGTGACTACAGTGGAAGATACAGTAGTCCTGTACTCTCTTTGTGGGAAAATGGATATCCTTTACCCCTAGTCTCTTCTTGACAGCAGTGGTGACAAGAAGATATTAATCAATTGCATTAACTATCTACTTACAAAGAATTTGACACAAGGCGCATAAGAACAGCCATGCTGAACCATTCTATGCACAGCACCCAAGTAGAAGAGAAGCCCATAGTAGGACATGTGTGCTACACCGACCTCATAGTTATGTTCCATGACAAGTGATACTTAGAAACACAATATGACTCTTGAGAGTGTATAGTCATCATGACTAGTAGCTTTGATACCTTTATCCTCCATATCCTAAGTGTTTTTCTATCTTCAGCCAACAGTGCTAAATGGAACTGTGTCAAGTACACTGTTAACGATGCAGGAGCTGGTGGCTTTCATGCCAAGGGTACAGCAAATCCACCGCATTTTATGAAAGACTTTAAAGGATCTATTCAATGTGCCCTTCCTAGTTTGTGCATAGGGTTCAGCACCTCGGAGAGCTCCTTTACAGTCTGGAATAAAGCCTAGAGTAAATTCACTACGGCCATAATATGGAAGCCACTCACCTCTATTGGGGATATGGAATAAGTTGTACTAGTTGTTACAGAAGAGGTGAAAGCAGTCCTTTCTTCACTGTAATCCTCCTCAGTCAGAGGAAAAGAGGAGCCAAAGAACCAAGAAGGACTATTAAGCTGGTTGGTACAGAGAACTGTGTTTGCCTCAGTCTTGCAGACATGATAAATATGTGGCAAGTAACTTCACAATTTTCAGCTTAACTATAAGATCACAGACAGTTTGAGCACAGTATGATTTCAATGCAGTCCATCCCCTCTAAGGGCAAGTTTCATTTCTAGAAGTTTTAAATACTGTACTACAAAAGGGAAAGGGGATATGGAAAAAGGCTTTCTGGAAGTCATAAAGGGTTAAAAATGAGGTGTGATGAAAGGGGAAAGGAGAAATCTAAATTGTAACTATGCGGTAGAGTGCCTTCCTGAAGCCAATGAGTTAAAAATGTGGATGGAAATGAGGTACAGAAGTAGATAGAAACCATGACACTGATTGTAGGCACAGCCACAGTGACATGGGTAAGTATATAAATTTATTGAATTTTTTTGTCCCCCATAGCTATTACAGAGCTATTATTTCAGATTATTACACCTCTTAAGTAGTTGTAGTACCTTTGCTAATCTAAATTTATGCCTTGCTTCTCTGCTTCAAGTGCACAAGGCAATTTGAAATTAATACAACTGAAGTTTTTTTTTTAAAAAAATCCACAACTCTACCAGAATAAATAAGAACTGCATTGTGCTCACTTACACCCCAATAAGGTACCAATCATTTAACCATTATGATAAATATTATTCTCGCACCAAGAACAACTCTGATGATAAACAACAGGTGAATGATATGCCAGTTAAGATGCTACTTAGTAGAAAGAATGAAAGTCAGGTAAAATTAAGATCCTATTAAACACACATTTATATCCCATCAAAGTCAAGAAGGTAGAGATGTGGGATCATCTAGCTTTATCCTTACAAGTTTGCTATCAGACGAGTTTCAAGAAAGGCTTAGCTTGCTGAAGGTCACATTGTTCTGTGGCTCAGCATGATTTGAATCCAGACATCTATACTTCACAATCCACATTTCTCTCCATGACATGTCATTTTTCCTATTCCAACTGTGCATATACAGTTTCTAACGCAACAAAGCCCAACCCAGCAACCACAGTTGTCTGAACAAAGACCAGCCCTTGCCGATCCACCCCTGTTGTGGTATGGGGAGAGCATTTCTCTTCTCTAACAGAAATAACACAGTTATTCAAGAATTCCCTTTAATTTTCCCTTAGCAATAATGTTACTTCACTCTAGTCTCAGGACTAGCCCCAACTCCCTGTAATATTTTCTTTTTCTGTACAGCTTATAGCTATGAGCTTGGCTCCTGGGGCCTTTTACACAACACAATGACAGTACTATGATATCCCTTTGACTCCCTCAGCTCCTTCCTATGTAATCCTAGCATTTGCAGTTCAGGGAGAATCATTTGGGCATGCGGTTCTAGTGCCTAACCAGACTATGCAAATCTTAGGATCCATAGGAGACTGCCATGACAGTTAAAGTGGAATGATAACAATGTAAATATATTGTGTGAAAAGGCTCCAGTTCTCTGGCTTAAACCTTCCTTGTGTTTTGTTGCCAACACAGATACTATATATCTTAAAATATATTTTACCTCTGGCATAAGCAATGAAGAATTATGTTTACATTTCAACAATTTTACTTTCCACAGAAGTAACACTAAAACGCTTATCTTGCTTGATTACTCTGTGTACAGTAATACAGATTTTCAATCTAGTTCCCCCTTTTACACTATGGTTTCTTGCACGATTATATTCCTTCCCTATGTAGTTACACTGATGTTCCTATTTGAAATCCACCTGCTTTATTTAAACCAAAACAAAAATGATGATCATGTTCTCTAACATCCACATCCTACAACAACCATACTCTAATCCACTCAGACAGCCTTCAACCCCATTTTCAAATGCTCTCTCTCAAACATTCAACCAACCATCATTCACTTCCTAAAGTCCAACATTCTTTCTCTCCTAAGAGACCACTTACCAAATATCACCTAACATACTTAAATATTTAAAACACAGTATAGAAGATTACCTTATCTTAAATCACCTATTATATAAACACAACATTCATGACATATGTAGCAGATCACAAGAGTGAAATCAGGCACCCTCCTGAAATTTCTGGACTTCAACTCCCAGCAGTCCTAGCTAGCAGAGCCAATAAGGGGACAAGCTGGAGAGCTGCACAGTCCACAACCCTGAATTAGCCCACTCTACCTATCTCTGCATTAAACTGTGTGAGGTTTAAAACATAATCCATACAAAAATCTTGCTTAAATCTATAATTTTTAATTCAACATTGGTTCAAAATATGTAAATGCATTTTGATACTTTCCCCATAGAATCTTGTGCAACTGAGAACTGCATTACAATATTCAGGGAAGGTGGCAGCTAGTGAACAAACCAATCTATATTACAATCTGGGTGGTAAGGCCCACATCTATTTCTAATTTTAGATATCAAACTCTCACAACAGTTCCTTGGCATAGGAAAAAAATATTGGATAATACAAGATAATGTATGAAGATCTATGCTGCACGCAAAGAACTGAACAGCTTTGCTCTCAACCAATGAAAATCAAAAAGTCAAAGAAATCTTGAAAGTGACAGAAGCATTTTAAAAGAAAATGCAGGAGCACACATCTGCCACCATTGGAATGGTATTCCAATTCCCATGGGTCACTCCTGAAGGACATCCCAGCCTGAAGTAACAAATGGCAAAGTACCCTATTACAAATATTGCACCAATAAAAAAAACATTTTATGCAACTATTTTCAGTGTTACAACTTAATGTGGTGATATATTAAATCCAGCTGAATTTTTCTTCTATATTATTATTCTGCATAATGTATATTACCTTAATAAATATTTAAACTTATTAAATCATTTTTAATTGCTAATTTCTCCCCTACTGGCATATACTAATAGCATTCACCACCAATTCAAAAAAATTCAATTCAGATTATGGTTAACAGTGAAAAACTCCCAAAGGAATAAGCATTGTACTAAAAATCTTTTTTAGAAAAAAAAAATCCCCAGCATTATTTCATACATAATGCAATCCAGAAGCATTAAAATGCAATTTCAATTCCCCACTCAGCCATGGAAACCCACTGGGTGACCTTGGACATGCCACACATTCTCAATCCCAGTAAACTCTGTGATAGGTTCATTTTAGGGTCACCATAAGTCAGAAATGGCTGAAAGGCACAGGATAACAACAAAACACAATCAAAACAAGCACGCATGCCATTTGTCTGAAAACTCTTTTTCTTAGAACCAGTTTAAGCAATTCAGTCCATGTCTCAATCAGTACAATGGCAACACTCGTGAAAGTTCAGTTCTTGCCAAACAGCTAATGTTTTATTGCTCCACTCAGCAAATGGTTTTCTATAACAACTTAGAAAATAAACACATTTCAGTTTTTGCTATGCTGTGTCTGGGCTATAGCATATTCTGCTCGGCTCCACCCATAATCAATCAAGCTCCATCCTGGCTTCACCTCTCATTGATTCAATGCTTCCAAAATTCACCTTTAACTTTGTAGGTCCTGTCTTATTATCACATGGGAAAGGGAGTGCTTTGAAATCAAAAGAACACAAATCTATCAAAGATCAGCTTATGCAGACAACTGCCCTCTTATTACATGAGCACATTGCCTATCAATGTGTCAGAAAGCTGCCTGGTATGCAAACAGGTGCCTTCGAGGGGTAACCTAAACCCAGTTGAGGAAGACAGAAAAAAGTCTGAACATTTTACTGAGACATAGTTTGATTCAGAGCAGGCCCGAGACATTTTGCTACCACAAACAAACAAATACTGTGCCCTCTTTATGCAACTTGCAGAAGCTGTATGGTCCAGCAGTTTAATCTTCAGCATTGACAAGAGGTAAGTATCCTCCAGTGTTTAGGCTGAAAGTCCGGGAAGGACTGTCAGGAGGCTGCCACCTTTGTTTCTCTCATCACCTGGTGCATGAAATGATGCCCTCGTTCTAATAGTACTGACAGCCTTGACTCCACTCACAAAAAGTCCCAACTTGATTTTCCCCAGTGTGGCCTGTTTGTGAGGGCTAGACCTTGACAAAGTTAGTCTTTACCTTGCCTCTCTGACACATTTATTACTTTCATCCTCAGACTGTCTGCAACCTCTCTGCTTCTCTTTCATTCTCCTGGGATATCTACCTCATCTTTCTTCCTGGACCATAAACTGACTTTGCTGTGGTACTCTCCTTTACGCCTCCATCTTCTGACAAGTTGTTCCTAAAGCCCCTTAACAGTGGCAGCATTTGGACCTGTGAGTATTCATACCCTTCAACATTTCACTGATGAAAACTGGGACATATGAGGCCAAGCTGCATCAGAGCATGATCAGGAGGGCAAACACAATTAATGTGGAAGTACAGACAAGCTAGTAGAGGCTACAGCAGTTTGCTTTTGCTTGAATCTACAGGAAAGGGGAGCTTCCATTCCCCCTCCATGAGTCAAATGAATACAAAGTACTGAAGTTTGAACTCAGTTTGCAACTAGTAAAACAAGCAAGGACAAAGGGGAAAGTGAGTAGAAGGAGAGTGAAACTGGAATTTTAAAAGGAGCTGAAGAAGTGGGACAACTGAAAATTAATTGAGACTGTCCCTGACAAATCAGGACAGTTAGAAAGCATGGAGATACTGCAGTTTATAAACCAGTTGAAAAACTGAGTCTGAGAAGAAAAACTAACCTACCATAGCACCACTTGATATATATCCATCAGTAAATTGTTTACTTCTTCCATTCCTAGTCTAAGAGGTAGAAGACCACAAGCATCCTTGCAAATCAATTTCTTTGCATACACATTTTCTTTTAAGCCCTAGGCAAGGGGGGTGATTTGTTTTCATGCAGACTTGGTTATCTCTAACACAAACTCTGTGCATGCTTACAGGAAGTAATTCCTTTATATTAATAGTTTCTTTATTTAAGGTTTTTTCAACAATAACATAAACACACATACATAGTGAAAGGGGATCCCAGCAGATACTGGTGGCTCATAAGAGGGCACTTCACCTTGCAACACTTCAAGGTGAGGTGCCTCTTCACTTTGCTCAGACAATTGGCAATCCTTGCAGACAGTGGGCACAAGTCAGGAAAAGGTTTTAAAAAGTGACTAATTAAGGAGCTTGTAGAACCATATCTTGTCTTCTTAAAAATGGTAATGATCCATAAAAAATAGGTTTCTCTGCCAGGGTCTGCTCAGGGATAAATTGAAAGAATATCTTTCTTTTTGTATTTTCACAAAGATCCCAGTTTCTAGCCCTGGCACAAACTTTTTTAAAAAACAAACAAACGAACAAACATACAGATTTAGTACTTGTGCCTGGTTTGTGGTTGATGTACTTGAGGACTGGAATCATGTCTGTACAGTGGGCACACCTTCCCAGAAACATCTGAATATAATGTAAGATGTGAGTCAGGTATTTCCAGGTCATAAAGCTTCTCCCTTTATGCCATGGTAGCACATTGTGTAAATTAAAGCTTTGCTTTAGCAGACCCATATTCAGCATAGCAGAGAGGGGAAGCTATTAACTAAATCATAATTTTTAGTGAACTTTTAAAAATTGCAAACTCCCTTGAGAATGGTAAAAAGGATGGTATATGCATTTTAAATAAGCTTCTTTAATGCAGCTGTTTAAATATGCATTTTAAAATATACCAGCTGGCTAAATACACATTTCAAAAGTATTGTTATCTGTGTATTTATTTGTAAATATTGTGGCGGGGGGGTCTGAGAACAGCATCATGCTTGAAAGCCAGTGGGTAAATAAGTTCTGACTTGCACATTAGTTTAGGAGGTGCAGATCAAGCTGGTTTGTCCTGAAACTCAGAGTGATCAAATTCTTCAGGAATCTCCCAGCCCTGGACCTACTGTGGCACAATGCTGAAGTTTATCCTACAAGTAGGTAACACTTTCTATTCCAATGAGTTGCATACATATGCCAGCCTCAGCATGAAGAGAACAAGCCAGCAGTGACATGCATACTGGGTGAGTTTGCATAGTAATGTTCATGCTACCTTTTCCTCTATTATTGCTACTGAAAAGAGGGAGAGAATACACACTGGGAGCACATGAATGAATGGCTGAATATATTGTCTGTGCTGTGAACAATGCATCGCTGTGAATGCCAGCCCTGCTCAAGTCTTTTGTGATCTATTTATTGCATGGGCTGCTACAGAAGAGGTCAAGACAAAGTCATTTCCCTACTGTCTTGCAAGAATGTGCTCCAGGCAATTTTTGCATGTAAAATGAAATAAAAAAGGAGGGGAACCTGGTCTGTCCTAAGGGGGCAGCTGGCATGATCAACCAGTCTGAATCTTACAATCAATCTGCCACTCTCGTAGATGCTTCATATACATGGACAAGATTCACCCAGGATGACAGATTAACACTATGTTAAACTCAAAATCAGACATTGCTATTGGAAGCGGGGAGGAGGAGGAAGAAGAAAAGACAGAAGGACAGACAGGAAGAAAGAAAGAGAAAGTTGTTATAAAGCAGTAGTGATTCTGCTATTGAGAGAGGAAATCAAAAGACATATAGGTTCAAATTGGTCATGTTGTGGCTCAAAGCAACACTTTCAGCACCTACAGTTTTCCTTGGCTGCTGTCTAATCCAAAGTCTGTGTACATATGTATGATTTTATTTTGATATTTCTTTTTGTTCAGGATAAGCTGGCCAGGTAGGCTGAGGGTTCTGAGAGTAGCAGTTGAAAACAGTAAGTTTTCCAGATTCTGGCCCATGACATACTGAATATAAATAAATGACTGAACATATCTGTAGTGTTAGCAAGGAAGCCACAGAATTGTCTTTTCTTTTCACCCTCCTTGCAGACTAGGAGTTTACTATAAAGGCACAAGATCCTGTCTGATCTTGGAAGCAAAGCAGGTTCAGACCTGGCAAGTACTTGGATGGGAGGACCACAAATGAATATCAGGTGCTGTAGGCTATATTTCAGAGAAAGGAACTGGCAAAACCACCTCCAATTATTTCTTGCCTTAAAAAAACATATGAAATTCTTGGGGCCACTATAAATCAACAGGTGAGTTGAAAGTGTGCACACACACATACACACCTCTACCTGTATTCAGTACTTTCCACTGTTTTTATCCAGACTTTAGAAGGGCACTTATCACTGCGAGGGCATCTTCATCTCTCAAAAATAGTCCTAAATCCTTTGCTACCTTCAGCCCTGTGATATGTTTGGCTGAAGCATTTCTTGGGCTGACACACACATCCCTAGCATGTTATTTGTTAGGCATGTCCATCAAGTGCAGGCACAATATCAAGTTGTGCATCTATCAGCCATATTTGCCATACTGTTGGATACCAGGTGTTTGCCTAAAAAAAGAAGATATATCATCATAAGTAGAGTTTTTGAAATCTCACTATAGTATGTTTCCATACTGAGCAAATTTCTATGTGTACAACTGGCAGCTTTATGCTTGCTACTGCTGTGCAGGGGCACACAACCATTCAGTGTAACTTGACCCTCAGAAGACAGAGAGTAGGTTTGATCTTGGATTGTAGTCCATGAACTCCTTCCATTAAAGGAGGAAACTGAAATGCTGGGGGGAAATTATTTTTGCTGGTTCCATCACTCTGCTACAACCCTTGTTGCTATTCTCTTGTTGCCCCAGAGCATCCCGTAAATAGTTATTTTCATAGGGGACAAGGGAAATTGGCTAAAAAAGAAAACCCCTCACATATCCTTTCTGCCAAATCATATTGGTCAGTACATGCATCTCTAAGAAGCCTTTTAGCCTTGACAAGAATAAACATACAATGTATGTCACTTTAAGCCAATTGTAAAGTTCACAGTCAACCACATATTTAGCAGCCCCAAGTGGTTGTTTTAGATTGCATTACTTCAGGCTGCCAGTTAGGGATTGTGGGTTTAAAAACCCACCAGGGAAAAGAAAGTGGGGGGGGGACTCTGCACTCAGAGAAATAACATGTTAGGGAGAAAGCTATGCTGTATCCTTTTCTATCTTATGTGAACAGTATGGGTGTTGAATGCGTAGCCAGTGTTAATGCAGTGTTTGAAACCACGCACTCTCACTGGTAGGGTCCATAAGCGGCTTTTAGCACTTGATTGTTTCTGAAAGCATAAACTGGTCTTTAATCATACTTGCTGCTAGCAATGCCAGTATGGAATGACTTCCCCTTGGAGGCCCCATTGGCATCTACATTGCAGTTGTTTTGGTTTCGAGTGAAAACATGGTTGTTTATAAAAGCCTTTTGGGTTTTGACAGGTTTAACTCAGTCCCACACATGTGCCTAACTTTGAATTGCTCTGAGTATTTCCAAGTGGTTTTAATCTGTCTTCTTTTATCCTCTTAAATTGTTTACTATATTTTTAGCCTTTTTTAAACTGTTTACATTATTGATAGATTGTGTTGGTTTACTGCATGCCATTTGAGATCTTCAGATAGAAGATGGGACATACCCTATTTACTGACATATAAGACTCACTTTCCCCCCCGAAAAATATTGTTTGAAAATGGGGTGGATTTTATACTCCAGCGTATCTTACGCACTGGCAAATAGTATTTGCTAGCATACAAATGGGGTGCCTCTTATATGCCAGCAAATACGCTAATTATTTTAATAATTCAAAATTTAATAAGTAACCATACATGTATGATCCTGTTCTTTGGCAAATGAAAGAGTTTCACTTCCAAAGATCCAGCTTAGCTATCACACAAAATTCATTGCAATCAGAAATGGAGTCATTTGTTATTAAAGAAATCAATAGCAAAAGGGGAATTTGAAATAGGAAGAATGAGAATATAGAAAGTAATTGTCTAATAAGTTAAGACACAAATGTTTCTTAATAAAGTTCCCAGAATACTGAGCTGAGTAGAGAGGCAAAATTATAAATATTTAGAAGGATTTTTATCCAGTCATCTGTTCTCACTGCATCTCCCTCCCCTCCAACTTACCTTCAGCAGAGACCACACAGGTCTGCACACTAAAAAGTTAGCCCCAGTGAAATCATGGCCTAACTCAGGGGTGGTGCCCCATCAAATGTTTTTATAAACTGTAACTCTCAGTAGTCCTCATCACTGTATATTTTGGCTAGATTTCCTACCCTGCACTGGTAAACAATACAGAGTGAACTGGAAAATAAAAGTAGAACTATTTACCTGAGCACAATGTCTCCTTTGAAGACACAGGTTATATGTTCTCCTGTTCCAGGAAAGTTCTGCCTCACAGCACAAAAGTTCCTAGCATGTGTTTCTCCTATATTTGCATCAGTCTTATTAACACCACAGTACAATGCACACTTATCTAAGAAAAAATTCAAATTAATTCAGTAAGACTTGCTTTGAGTAGATGTGCATAAGAAAAGCCTGCATCAGATGTTATGGGTTCAGCTTGGAAGCTAACAGGTGGACTGCAAAGAGTAAAACAGCAAAACAGCAAAAACAGTGACATCTCCCAATCAGCTATGAAAAGTGGCCTGTGAGACTAAAGCTCTGAAGAAACTAGTTACAAGTAACTAAATATTTATAATTAAGTCCTTATTGGCAGTGAAGAAAATCTAACGCTATACGGGGGGGGGGGCAATCTAGGTCTGCACAAGGGGCCCTCCTTTGTGTCCCAACAGTGGTGGCAATAAATAGTGGAACAGGTGGGAGAGGGCCTACTCAGCTATATTATCTTTGGAGGTCCAATGGGCCCCAATATTGGTTTCTTTCTTGTGCCAAGCCAAAACATAGCTTTACATTAAAGCCTGTGGGGACTAATTCATTTCAAAGTATGAATGTACATATTTCTAAATTTTTGTAGCTTTTAAAGTAGTTTTAACAGTTGCAATGTTTATATATTTTTATCTTTTCAGTTTATATAATTTTAATCTTGAAGTGTTTTAATTTTTTTCTATTGTACACTGCCCCAAGATCCCATGAGAAAGAGTCATGTAGTAGTACTATTAATAAATAACAAATAAATAATCACATTACATTGCAACCGTAAATTTACCAAAAATATTTTCACTTCTTTTATCTTGCAGCTCTAATTATTGAGATACTTTTCAGTTACATGGTGTAGTTTTAGTAACTCCCGGAAGAAGAATATCAAATTTTAGTACCAAGCCCAGGTGCCAGCTTGTGCTTCTACCTCATATAAGTAGATACTGAAGCAATGATGAGATAAACAGGAAGAGACCACGATTTATAACTCAGGCCAACAGCTGGTAGCATTCAGGTGTCATTCTTTTTAAAGGTAAGGAAACATTGAATGCTTAGTTACTTTTGAGAAATGAAACAGAGATACTTTTTATTTGCAGCTACAACAGTAACAACAAACAATGAATAACTCTCTCCCTTGAAGCAAGAATGTATATATTAAATGATTATTTTTTTATTTACTGGTTACATTTGTGTCAGCCTTTCCTCTAGTTCAGTGCAGGTTGGTATATATGGCTCTCTACTTGATGACTTTATACTCACAACAACCCTGTGAGGAAGGGTGATGCTAGGAGAGAGTGGAGGCTTAAGTTCCCATAGTGAGTTCCGTGGCCTCTCACATTCCAGTTCCACACTCTATTCCTTGCACCACATTGGCTTTGTGTGTTGGAGGAATGTATTGTTGTGTGTTGAAGGAATGCATTTTTGGTTGTGTTTTTCCCCCTTTTACATTTCAACAATAGTATGTTTTTTATAATATATTTACATAAAAAAAAAAGAAAACCAATAGTTTGGGTTTAATTGTATCCTGTTTTAATGTTGTTTTAAGCAGCTTTGGGTCCCGTATTAAGAGAAAAGTAGGACAAAAAACAAACAAATAAATAAGTTCAAGATCTGATTTTCAATAGCCATACTCCTACCAATGTATAAGGAACCCCAGAATGTACTACTGTGATGCATTTGTACCCAAGGTATATAGCCTTCACAACACCCTTCCCCAGTACAACACCCTCCAGATGTTTTGGAATACAACTCCTGCCCTCCCCAGATAGCATGATCAGTCCTACTGGCTAGGAATGATAGATACTATATTCCAAAACATCTTGAAAACATGACTGCCTTAGGAGATATGCTAGGAAGCAGCCCACCTTCTTTTGCTTTAAAGCAGCTGCTGAAAGGGGAGCGTTTTGCATTTGCTTACCGTCTTGAGCTGGATTTGAACCAACAATCTGAAGGGCAAGAAACTCTAATTCCTTGTCCCTTAAGGTATGATTCTCCCTCACAGCTTGTAAAAACCAAATACAGAAACTCAGTCAAATGAAGCATTTCATGTCTCGGTGTTGACAGAAAAACAACAAGCGTGCAGATCCAAGTCCCTTTGCCGTGTCTACAGCTTGTAACATTTCAATTGTCTCACCAACAATACCTCATCTCTAAGGAGGTGGTATTTAAGCTTTTGCACACAGTTTGTTCTTGTCGCTTTAAAGTGGTGTGATACAGCACTGGCTTGTCGCACAGAGGCCAATGTAAAGGCATAGCCATGTGCCTAATCTAAGGTTTGCCTGTGGAAATTGTTCATGTTTGAAAGGAGGTGCATTACTCAGAGAGCTTGTAGAATAATGGCATAAAACAGGATTCAGTCAAATATTCATCATTTCCTCACAGAAACATGTATTTTCAATGGGAAAGACATTTGGCAAAGTACTCAAATCTGTCAAAAATAGATGCTGCTTTGAATTATTTTTGAGCAGTTTTGTGCCTTTTTTTCCTCACATACCTATTTTGCTATTTAGTCTCAGCAGTGTTTCCTTGGATAAAATCACATATGCTACATGTCCAAATGTACCCAGCATGTATCTATGATGCATCTAAAATGAAGCATCCCTAGGGAGCAACTTGAATATTCCCTCAGATTTTCAAACTACCCACTACTGTACACAGTGTCTCCAGACAGAAAAGCCATGTTGGCCATGGATATTAGAACAGGCTTACTGAATCAAATCAATGGTCTTGCCATACAAGCATCTTGTTTGACAAAGTGGCCAGCCTACAAAGGCAACACAATCCTCTAACAGTACTGAGAAAAGCAGGACAAGAGGTCATGCTAAAGGAACCTCCATATTTATAGACATTAGGGGCCCTTTTACACTACACAATTATTGCATTATATTCCACTTCACCTACCATGACAATATCCTATGGAATCCTGAGATTTTCAGTATAGGGAGGGACATTTAAAATTGTCAGCCAGGGAACTCTAGTGCCTCACCAAGCTATAAACCCCCTGATTCCATAGGATGTTGTCACAATGGTTAAAGTGGACTCATGACACGGCGATTTTGTAATGGGAAAGAGCCTTATATCTCTGAGTGCCAGGTACTGACAGAAACAAAAGCTATGGCCGCCAGCATCATGAGCAATTCATGCATAACTGGGGGCATCTTCCTGGTCAGTGATAGAAACAAAATAGTAGACTAGATAGGTCTACAAATGTAATTCTAAGGTTCACAGAATAGCATGACCCACTACAAGTTACAACACAGAGGAATTTTTTCAAAGACATCTCTGGGATACAAGCCATGGAAGGACTAGCAGTATAAACTAGCTGGCAGTTTCCTAAGCAAGGAGCAGCATGGTTCAAGAAAAGATGTGGTACCAAATGAAGTGGCCTCAACTATCACAGATAGAATAAGCCAGGCCCCAAAGAAGTAGCCTTACACCTACCATCTCCAGAGTCTGTTATGGGACAGTTGAAATGTCTCATGTTCATGATCATAGAAACAAAATAACATCCAAATTTCAACCTTCTCTTAATTTTGTTCAAATATTTCCTGCTTTCCCTAAACTCAGGGTGATTCACAAAGTTACAGGGGGCCTAGCCTGTTAAGCAATAGGGCCATTCTGTTTTCTTTTGCCAATTCTTTGCCAATTTCATTCTTGAAAGAAACAACAAATAATTTTAGCAATTTTCTTCCCACTGTGAGAAAGTCTTTGAAAATTGTGACAACTAGTCACAGTCCAGGATTTATTCTGTGCAAAATTCACACACAGTATATTTGCAGAGAAAACTGCACTTTCTGCACAGGAAATGACATTTTATGTACATATAATAATGTTTTTGCACAAAAAGTAATATTTCTGTGCAGAAAATGCTGTAGTTCTGGACCTAAAAAAATAGTATTTCTGAAAATGTGTTTCCTGTGCTGAAAGTGCTGCTTTCTGCACAAAAAAGCCACTGGCAAATTTTACAGAGATTAAGTCACAAGTTTCAAAGACTCTCATTAGCCCAGGAATCTTCTTGTCAGGGTTTCTCACCATTTGAGAAATTTATTTTTTACCATTTTTTTAAATGTCCACATATTCTTTTCCCTATTATCACCCTGAAATAACTTCACCGTACAGCCTTCCTGCCCACGTATATCACAGGCTAGCTTTATGGTAGAAATAAAATCCCAGGGAAATGTAGAACAAGAGTGCTTTATTGACACCAATGGCCCTGTGGAAGGACACAAGCCACATCAGTATCCCCAGAGGCAGACAGGACTAGAAGGAACCAGTGTGAAGTCAGGGGCTGGCTGTGTTCTTCAATCCCTCCCATTGCAAGCAGAAGTACCAAAAATGACACAAACTCTTCCATTCATGTCTGCTCAAAGTATTGATACCTATTACTCATGCACTGTCTTTGTATCAGGGATTTACCATGGAAATCAACACATATTATATACAGGGATTTTATACAAGCCCAATGACATTGAGCTCAAGCAAACATACACTCAATGGCATAGATTTAACAGCTTTCCAAAACCTGTCTTGCAAATTTATATTGTGAATGGATTTTAGGTAACAATAAAGATAAATAATTCAACAATAGCAGGAGAAAGATACCAGCCATCATACTATGTGGCAGCAATTTCATTAAGATGTTTTGTAGCCACAGCTGTTGCATAAATCTTGAGCCAATGTGTACAAACACCTAATTTATTATGATACTTGTCCTTCATTAGTTTACATTCTGTAATGGCCTAGGTTGAAGCCTGAACAGTTACTTTTAAAAGTAAATGGTTACAGTTACAACACATACCCATCAAGCACTGCGGCACCATCCTGTCTTGATTCCTTTGGCTGAGGAGAGGCCCTCCCTCCATACCAACTGCCATTGCTCTGTTTGTGCCCATTGCTGAGACAGAGAACAGCAGCCAGCACTTGCAGGACTTAATCCCCTGCCCCACTGCCATCCCCATTTCCTCGTACAGTAATCGCTCCACATTTACTAGGCTTAGGGGCACAGGACCCCCGTGAAAGTGAAAAAACCGTGAATAACTCTACGCCCTTCCAAACCCTATTTAAAACAAAAACAAAAAAGAAGGGCCATTTCCGCACTAGACTGTTATAGCGCTATTATTCCACTTGCAACATCCTATGGAATCCTGGGGTTTGCAGTTTTGGGGGGGGCTGGCCCCTCCCGAAACTGCAAACCCCAGGATTCCATAGGATGTTGCAAGTGGAATAATAGCGCTATAACAGTCTAGTGCGGAAATGGCCTATGATCAACACATTCAACCCACTGTGGATTTGTTTGAGGCATCAGGGTTCCTGCACAAGGCAGAAGTGGGTGGCTGGTGGGGCTTACTGCCACCTCCACTGCTGTCTCACACCATTTTTAAGAGGGACTTACAAGCCTTGTTCACAGTTTCTCAGTTTCATGAGGCTTGTGGTCCCTATTAAAAATGGCATGGGGGTCCACAGAGGTGACAGTAAATAATCTGTGAATAATCAAATCTGCAAAAGTGAAAGTCACAAATGTGGAGGGCTGACTGTATTTCATGTCTTTTGCGAAAATAAGCCTGAGGGCTGGAAATTGTCAAATTACTATTTCTAAGCCCCTTTGGGACTTTTTTTAGGCTGAAGATCAGGGTTTAATACTCTAAAAAAAAAAATTCAATAATATCCCAGTAATTTGTCACCATTGCAGTTGCATTTTTCAAGTATCTTGTCTCTTATTTCTTGTTTCAAGTTTCACATTTTGAACACAATTTGAATGCTACAGAACTGCTGACTTGTGGCACAAAATAAACTGTCATCCACCACATGTTCACCTTGACATCCACTGCAGAGCCCTGTCCAGCTTCTGAACCATGTAATATCCCTCCTCCACCATTTGGTTAGAGCACACTCCCACAACTATTGTACAACATGAGTCAAACTGTGAGAAACAAGTGAAATTATCCTTCATAACAAATTGATCCTCTTTATGTTATTATTGAAATGTGATGTAATTCTAACTTTTCAAGAAAGAAATTAATTACAAGAACTAGCTCTTTTTATTAAATTACTTGGTGCCCTGGCCCAAACCCAACATATGTTAAAATAAACCTAATAGACTCTCAGTATAGCACCAGATAAAGGCAGAACTATACTTTTACAGGATGTTTACCACAGGGATCAGAGCTAAAAAGGTTAATTATCCTTGCTCTTTGTAAAAGCTCTACGAATTGATTCAAAACTGAATCAGTGCCAGAGTCTTTGAAAAGTCCTTTGAGGCATACAAGAATCCTTCTGAGGTTTGTATGGAGGGGGGAGTGGAAGAATGTTCAGGTTTATAAATTTTTCCCTTCCATCAACCTTGTTAGAGTTAAAGAGGCTTTTAAAGTTCAAATTTGACCTCTGCAAGCAAGAAATTCTGCTTCATCTAGTACAACACATTACAGGAGACAGAATCAGTTGGTTTGTAGTTGAGATTACATCTATGCCAGCATGCAATGGTAATTTACAGTAAATCTGATAAAAGACAATGTGCGGTAAAAAGGGGATGATTTTATATCACAACCTACAAAGAAGAAGCTACTTCACCAAGTATGAAAACTAGGCAATATGACAATACGCTGAAGTCATCACTCATTACCTAGGAAGTGAACTCTTTACAGAGACAGAGAACTTTTTCAGGAGGGGAGAAAGTTATAATTCAATGCAAATATCAGTCCTGATTTCTCTGAAGACTTACTCATACATTCAGCTGGAATAAGCCTGGATAGATCAGTCTATTTCCAGTCCAAGTGGATTTTGCATGTGTTCATTCACATGCCCATTCCACGTTGTTTCCTCTTTAAACAATTAATTTACACACACACAAATCCACAAAAAATTAATATATAAACACAATATTTGAATCCTTATTTTTGAACAGATCCTCTCACAAAATATGCAGTTATAAATGCACAACTGAAGAGGTATTTTTATCCTACAGTAAACATTTTAGAACAAATTTTGGTACATTTTCTTCCAGGAAAGAAGTATATCACAACATTTAGAGGACTATAAAGGATTAATTACATTTGGGTCTATATATTCATCCAGGAAAGGTGGATCAAGCCTGCCCACAACATAATTTAGAAAGCTGAAATTCCTCAGTCATTCCTAAACCAGAGTAGAAAGATATGGGTTTCAATCAGCAAAGCAGCTCATTGTGCAAGTTGCCTTAGAAAACCTGTCATGACTGACCATTGCCCACACTGCAGAGCTTCTGAGAAGACAAAATGGGATTGCCCCTGTGTTTTCCATGCTTAACTGCTTGAAAGAAAGGTAGAACACAAATAAGATTTTAAAGGATAAAGCACTAAAGCAGAAGCATGGAGAGATACCACAAACATGTTCAGGATCAAGCACACAGTGCCTCTTCACTGATATACTGCAAAAATACCACAAATCTCAATACACTTACTTATAAATCCTACCCAATTAAATGCATTAGTTTCCTAGCAAGTTACTTAAAAACACACCTTCATGCTTGAACTAGCTCTTACAACAAATATGAAAAGGCTGCTAAAAGCACAAATCTCTTAATTCTGTTCTCTTCTTATAACATCTTACATATACCAAATACATGATCTCACATCTTCAGGTTATGAGTTTCCTTGTAACTGCCAAGAGGTAGTCAATGGAGGAGAAGGGGAAGGAATGGTTAAAAGAAAGTTAACAGAAAAACAGCATGGTCAAGCACTGAAAACTCCAACTGCATGAACTCCTGTCTGGGCTTCCAGATGGACTATAGTTGTAGTCTCCTTCCTCTTCCTATTGCCTAAAAGTACCAGTTCCGCTAATGCAAATATCAGTCCTGATTTCTCTGAAGGTGGGGGATGAAAACAAAAACAATGACCACAAACAGGGGGGGAAATGATAAGCTAAATGGCCAGATAAAGTGGGCTAAATGGCCAGATAAAGGGTGGGGGGAGGAGAGCATTTTACTTAAGCCCTTGATCCTCCAACACACGCGCACGCACACACACGTAGCCATGGTAACCAGGAAAAAGTAGCTATGGCAATGATGTGGCAGCTAAAAAGGCAAATGCGATTCTAGGCTACATCAATAGGAATACAGTGTCGAGATCAAGGGAAGTAATAATTTATTAATCTATTCTGCTTTGGTTAGACCTCACCTGGAATATTGTGTCCAGTTCTGGGCACCACAGTTCAAGAAGGATATTGACAAGCTGGGACATGTACAGAGGAGGGTGACCAAAATGGGTTTGAAAACCATGCCCGATGAGGAGCGGCTTAGGGAGCTAGGTATGGTTAACCTGATGAAAAGAAGGTTGAGAGGTAACATGATAGCATGTTTAAATATCTGAAGGGATGTCATGTTGAAGATGGAATGTCATGTTGACACCTGAGACTCGGATACAGAGCAATGGATCCAAACTTCAGGAAAAGAGATCATCAGAAAGAACTTCCTGATGGTAAGAGCCATTTGATGCCTCAGAGTGTGGTAGAGTCACCTTCTTTAGAGGTTTTTAAACAGAGGCTGGATGGCCATTTCCTTGGGGTTCTTTGAGTGTGAGTTTCTGCATGGCATAGAGTTGGACTCAACTGTAATGGTCTCTTCCAACTCTACGATTCTTTGATGCTTTTGGTGGTGGCCTGTTTGCCACAGTTTCTATTTCCAGACTTGTAGGAGAGATCTCTGCTAAGATATGTAGGTTTAACCTATGCAACATTATTTTGTCATCAATTCTTAAGGAATTTTCTAAGCTGTACTGCAGTGTTACTGCCCCCAGGGCAGCTAGCAAAATAGAAATCATTAAGATTGTTAAAAAAAATCAATAATTAAATTAATCACATTGAAATTGCAGGACACTCAGAACAAAGTTGCTGCAGCAGAAAAAATCAAGTTCTAGAGAAATTTCAAAAGGCCAGAAAAAAATTAAAAGGTCTCTGTTTGATGCCCATAAAGAATTAAGAGTTAGAACTAGATGAGACCTGAGTGGAAGAGAGCCCAATGCAGGTTGCTGCAAATGAGAAATGCCTTTTTCAGATTTTCTGTATGTGATAATCATGAGGAAAAAGAGGATTCTTCAGGTGTTTTGATCCCAAGCCATAAACAATTTAAAAAGTAAGTACCACCAACATTTTGAATTATGTTCTCAAGTGGAACAGCAACCAGTGATACAGTTTTAAAACCAGAGTCATATGTTCTCAATGGCCAGCCTTAGTTAGTAATCTAGCAGCTGCATTTTGGACTACCTGCTATATCTATGCAGTCTTCTAAAGGCAGTTTAGGTGTTTACCGCATTATAGTAAAGAGACAACCAGAGAATGTATAACAGCAGTCAAACTCTCAAGAGTCCTACTCTCTGTCTGTATACACATTTTTGTGCAAGCATGCACATTCAGATATTGCTGAGGACATATGAGATCTGTTCAAAATCCCAAACTAGAAATAAAATTAATTTCACAGTAACAACCCTGCCCCCCTTTGTTTTAAACTATAAAGAAATTGGATGGGAGAGATCTGCCTTTTTTTGGCGGGGGGAACCTCTTTGGAAATTTAGTACTAAATGGGAATTCAGAAAAGCTTAATGTTTCTTTTAATCTATGAAAACAGATCTATAGTGAGAGACCTTTGGAAAATGTTTCAGTCCACATAAGAAGCAAAGGAAAAAAGCAAAGTCTCATACGGAGGAGACTAGCCTACTGGTCATGGTGACATGCTATACTAATTTAATTTTACAGATAAATATCCTGAAGTTAAGCCTACACCTTCTTGTCTGCAGAAAGATATGCCTTGCAGTGAAAAGAACCAGGGAAAATATGAGCATGTGATTAGTCAGTGCAAAGCAATTACAGGAAAGTTATGAAGAGTGGGTGGTAGGTAGACATCTGACAGAGCTGATGTTGATGGAAGTGCCATTTTGGCCCCAGACCAAATACCAATGGCATGCCTGGGATGAAATTTCAGGCTGCAACAGCATGCAAAATGCTTATGATCAGCCCTATTTCCTGAGATACAGCTCTCTGGAAGGCAGTCAAGTCAAAGTTATATGTGAAGGCCAAAGTGAGATACACTGTGACAAGCAAGGCTCAAGGCCAGAACATTTTGATCAACATCAACACACTTTTATAGTTTTGAAGTGAGTCAAAGTGAGCATGATGTAATGCTTTCAGTACTGGACTAGGACTCCCAAAGACCAAGGATCATATCCCCACTAGGCCATGGAAACCCACTGGGCACGCCTGAGCAGGTTACACACTCTCAGCCTCAAGGGAAAGCAATAACAACCCCCCCCATTGATCAAATCTTGTCAGGAAAACCCATTATAGGAGTGCCTTAGGATCACTATAAGTTAAAAATAACTTGAAGGTACACATCATCAAACTAAAGGTAGAGTCCTTGGTGGCTAACTTTAGCTCAGGGTTAAGGAAAGTTACTGAATTATAAATCAAATCAAGCCCCACCACTGACCAACATTTGTGGTGCCATATATCTCCCAAGTGTGACTTATTGGGATCCTTTAGGGTGGGGGAGAAGGAATAACAAAATACTTCAGATTATCTATTTTTTATGTATGATACTCTTTCCTTCAATGTGGATATAATAAGGCTGGAATTATGACAGTAAATCTGAGGTTTCGAATACAATGTGTCTAATTGTTATTTATACAGTGCAATCAGTATATGTGGCACATACAAATGTGACATAAACAAAAAAACAGATCCCTGGGCCAAGGCACAGTAAAGAAAGTATGGAGAGATGAAAGAATAATAGATAACTAATGAGGAAAAGTTGCCATTACTGGCTGCTAAATCCCTTTAATGTTGGATGCTGTTGGCCATTCATCTGTGCCATTGCTACCCAGCACTAACACAGCCCATTCCTCTTCAAAGACCAACTGACCTTATCTCCTACAGATGAGAATATGGGACTCTCCTCCTGCTCAACTACTATTCAACAGTTCAGCGGCATGTGTAGGGCCCTATTTCACAGTAGCCAGGTTGATAGCTTTAATGAGAGAAACTTGCCTGAGTCATCATCCACCTGGAAAAGAAGGGCCCATGCCATTTAGAAGCCAAGGGTCTCATGGACAAGGTGAACATTACCATGGCTTCACAGGAAGAAGTCATGGGGAAGCAGCTCCTTCATCACTGTGGTGTCAAGTAAAGAGGTTCCAAGAGCATACGTCTCTGCAATCAAGAGACAAAGTATGTCATGTTTGGCAAGCCAAAAGCACTTTGCAGGCACTCAATGGACAACTTGGCAGTGAACGTTTTACTTGGTAGGATTCCTCTGAGGTTGGCTTCTAATACAGTGATGCATTTGACTGAATGAGTTTCAACATAGCTCCTCTTCCCCCATTTCAATTTTGCTAAAAGTATAATAATGAGAAATGGAAGCTGAGACCCAATTATAAAGGGCTGGCTGAGATGCAGATCAATGTAATGAGTATGTGCCAAATGAAAGAGGGGAATGAATAGTGAAGTGGCTGTTCCACCTTGCCTGGCTGGGCAGAGAGAGGGAATTCCAGCTAGATGCATAAGATTCCTTTGGAACTGGAATGAAGATATTTCTGAAAGGATAGCTGGACAAGTCCTGAGGAAATGCACCATTTTGCAAAGGTATTTCCATTCACAGAACTAGTTAATGAATTCATGAAAAAAAAAGTGTAATTTAAGAGTGCCAACCATCAAGACTTTTTCCTATTAACATGCTGGGATCCACATCATACCAAGATATGTTTAGAGAGTTCTCTGGTCCATCATCACAGCAGATTAATGTGAGATCCAGCAGCTCACTGGCTTAACTGAGATGATGTTCTCAATAGTCTGAAGGTCAGCACTGCAATGAAATGACAAAAACATACTCGTACACTGACTCCATATTCACAGCTCTCTCATGTATGTTTTCTGTGTGTAACAATTGCCCCCAATCTGCCCCACTTCATATATTTTGATTCCCACCAATCTCAAATGGTTGGTTAAGGATTATGGGCGTTGCAATGCAACTCATCTGAAAAGTACTGGGTTGGAAAACTATCACTCTTCCTCTCATCCACTCCTCTATCTTCCTTTCCCTAACTCAGATACCAATATAGCAGCTCCACAGCAGTTATTTTCTAGGGAAGGTCATATGTTTGGGCATCACTGCAGTAGTTCCTTTTTGCTAGCTATACCAGTAGTTGTCTACTTGTGCTTCTATCAGCAAGGGAAAAGCCATTGGGCTATATCACTCAGCACTCCCCTCAAAAAATGTGTGCATGTGCACTATAGCTTCCAGAAATCTCAGGAGTTATCCTTAACAGAAGTAATTTTCCAAGCTCTCCTTTTCTCATCTTGGTCAATGAACAGAACTACATCTGTGAATGCTATCACAAAAGGGCAGAACAGTCAGTGCTGCAAAGCCCATAAGAGCACCCTGTCCATCTTTCAAGACTAGCAAGAAGTCATAACATACAGCAAAACACTTTTACCTCTCAGTGTGTTCCTGAGTAAAGTCTCAGAAAACTGACATATCAGCAGGAAAAAAAATTAATTAAATACACTATATACAATCATCTCACTATAATAAATGTCAGTATCTGGCAAGTGGTATGCAATAGTATTTTACATCTGATAGTATTTGATTGATGAGCACTCAACATTTTAGAGAACTGTGATCTTAACATTTTAATAAATTAATTAACTAAAATATTTATCCTCATCCCATATCAAGAGATCTCATTTTATACTTGCTACAAGAAGAACTAAAAAGAGATGCCTACAAGTGTTCTCCAGTAAGGCAATCTCAGTTTAGGACACTACAGTATGAGCAGCCTGAGCCTGGGCATAAGAAAGGAGGAACAGGCCAGATTCATCAGATCATTGGCACTGGAGGTAGAAGGGCTGGAAACTGATCATGACTCCAATATTATAAGCAGCCCCAAACTAAAGATCATAAAAGTAAGGGTTCTTGGAGCAACAAATCCTATGTTTGAGCCTCTAGAAGCCAAATCCCTGGAACCTTTCTCCTGCAAGGTATCAACTCCCTCCATACCAGGAACAATCCTCTCCATGTCGGTCCCTCAGCACAAGTAATCAGCTTGAAAAACTTGGAAGAGTTCCTACTCAACACACACACAGTTCTCAGAATCTCCCAGCCACCATGACTGATGTCTGTTTTGACTTGGATATTTGAATTTGTAGTCTACAATGTAGTGGTTCCAAGCTCTGGCCTGGCAGAAATTGTCAGTGGGAAGGAATAGTGCTTGGTTCTAAGTCAGAGGCTGGTCCCTTTTGAAACTCTTCACTCCTCAAGGAAGGGGCAGAGAAGCAACTTACCTGGAACTTTCCATGGTGCTGAAACTACAGACCTTAAAAGGTTTCTCAAGGCAAAGGCTGAACTTCAGGAACAAAAGTATCTGCATTTGGAAAAACTGCAAAAAAACTAAAACAAAACCTCACTGTCCTACAGATTAGGGAATGTTATAAATCTAAGGAATAAGTAACACACTTGTAGTTTGAATTTTACAAACCCCAAATTTAAATTTGAATGACCAAGCATCTGTAAATATCATTTTGAGGTTCACTTTTTTCATATGGGTACCTATAGGTTTCCCGCTGAAGAGCAATCAGCAGACATGGGGTAGTAGTGCAGAGAGGAATGAAACAGGGAAACAGTGCAGATGAGAAAGAACTAAGCTCTATTTCTTCACGTGTCACAACCCAGTCTGAATAAACCACCCCACTACCATGGCTGTTATTTGCCCCAGTAGAAAAAGAACACAGGCGAGCCAGTCGCAGATCTTCCATATGGCCTGCAATCAATGTGTGGTCATTTTAAGTAAAATAGACTAATGAACTACAGATGAATACTATTTGCAGGCACGGAATATAAACTGGATTTTCTTCAAGTGTTCAATAGGACTATAAGAATATACATGTTTGAAGGTGAGTTTGCTATTATCTGTGGGGCAGAATAGTAAAAAAAAAAAAAAAAAGTGGGGGGAGATGAAACTGGAATTATATGGATGATTGCTGGGGCCAGGACCCAGGGACTGGGGTGCATGCGTGCATGCGCACACACACACACACACACACACACACACATCAGATTTAGAGGTTCTCCAACACAAAGTCTCAGAGATTCTTTGCTTGAGTTAACTGCAGTGAATAGAAGGTACTTCTTCCTGTCATTGAGTAAATGTCAAAAAGCAAATCAACAAGCTTCTAGCTTGTTGTTCCATCCATTATTTTCAGACTATTCACCAATCAAAGAAACTGATGTTATAAACAACGCTTCCCTGGCTCCCATGTTCTGACTGCACACCATTTGTCATTAGTTCACTAGGACTTGTTCCCAGCTTCAGAGCATTGCATTCCAAATTCCAAAGACTTTCACAGTGGCATGCAGGTCCAAGAAATACAACACAACATAAAATAACAAATATTGTTATGTTACAGCAGCAACATTTCTAGTATACTCTTGCTATACTCTTCCTGGACAGAGGTATTGTTTGGCTACTCAGCCTAGTCATAATCTGTGGGCCACTGGTTTTTAGGAATTTTATTTTATTTTGTTAGTTATACAGAAAACCATTTCACTGCTTAGTTAATGGGAACCAAGATAGTTGAAAAAGTTTAGTTCTTGCTAGATGGAAACAGTGAAAAAGCTGCCTTTTAGTAGCAACAAAAGTTAGTCAATTTCATGCATTATTTTGCATTCATTGCACTCTGCCTTTGGTCTTACATTTAGATGTTCATCTGCATCACACACTAATACACCCAATTAAACTTTATTGTCCATTAACTACAGGAAAATGGTTTATCAAAAACCATGTGTAGTGTTTCAAAACACAACAGGTACTTAAGTTTTAATTATGAAATGCCGTTCTGAACTGCTTCTCAAAGAAGACATAAAACAGAAGGTTGCAGTCTAGATATATCACTTTTAAAAATACTCTAATAACAGCTGACACAGAAAAATTAAGCAAATGAAGCCTTCCTCATCACTTTATCTTCAGAATGAAACATGATCAGTCAAAAAAGCCTGGTCAAATATTTAGATCATTAACTTCTAACACTGACAAAGAACAGTATTATCCTAATTACACTCCATAGTTCAGTAAAGGTTGCAGTCTTGGCAGAGAGTATTGCCAGCTTATAGAAAGCCTCATCCACCACCAGCAAACACAATGGATCCCATGCAATCTTGACTTCTGACCATGTGCCACTGTGATGATTGTTCCCCTGTACATGAGCATACTTTATGACAACATGCTTGACAAGGAGTTTTGGCCAATATTTGAACACAATCCAAGATAATAACTTCCCTGTCTCCCAGGTGTTGCTCCTCACTGATGTTTTCTCCATACAAGTGGATACATGAGTTTCTCCACTCATTCCATACTGAGGAGGAGAGTAGCTCAACTGGTAAAAAAATCACAGCTTGTAATAGCTGGTTACAAATAACAAATTGCTTGCAATCAGTTCCTTTCCCCCAATAACAAATGAATCATCTATGTTATAGTACAATTGCAACCTTGTAAACTATAACTTGACTTCTCTTAACAGTGTAGCTGTAGCTCAAAGTTACTCTTACAGTTGCGGATTAACAATCACTCAAGGAAGAATATCATTTGGTCCAAGTGTTCACTCATGCTGGATGTTGGCTCATGCTGCTGAATCTGTGGTCCTTTAATGGGCCCTGTGTTGGAAGGGCCAATAATAGACAGTTTGTTGATAATATCTTCTTAGCCAGCTCATGTTTATCTGAACCCTGATTTTGCTGATGAGGAGCTGAAAGATCTACAGATCCAAGAAAAGATTAGTCCTTAGAAGTTAAAAGACATGAATTGTTGCAGCCCCGTCACAAATGTTTAAGAACCTGAAATACATTTTGAGTTATAATTTTAGAGGAAATTTTTTACAAGATGATGTATAGATGGTATTTAATGCTCGAATGATTGTCTAAAATGTGTAAAGGTTTCTCAAATGTTTGTTGGAAATGTCATCAAAAAGAAGGAACATTTTACCCTGTGTGGTGGACCTGTAAGAAAGCCAAAAAAGTTTGGGTGATGATGCATAGACTGATAGAAGACATCCTGAAGGCAAATATTCAACTCAAACCTAAATCTTCCTTTACTTACTAGGTTTGACTGATGAACAGAGTGATAAGAAATTGGGAAAAACTTTCACTACATGATTGCAGCAGCAGGAGTGCTGTATGCACAGAAATGGAAACGTGTGGCTATTCCTTCGCATGAAGACTGGTTGCTGAAGATATTGGATTTGGAAGAAATTGATAAATTTACTATTTTAATTAAGGAAGGATCTTTGGTTAAATTTTAAAATTATTGGGATAAATTGATTATATATCTAACTAAACGTTAGGGGGAAAAGTCAATTATTAATTTTGAAGGTCAAGCTTATAGTTCTTAAATATGAGGCATTAGTGTGACAGGAAGAAGTATATTTTATAGATTACTTTAGAACCAAAAGCTGGTGAGTTAGAAGTCATTTATATATTTTTGGCCCTCTTTCAGTTTAGCTGTAGTCCAGTTCAACTTAGTACTAGATTCGACAGTAGAGTTTTTTTTCCTGTTTATTTACTGTTTGTCTTATTAATCCCCTATATATTGTTTTATGTATTCAACACATGTTAATAAAAATATTTTTAAAAATGACAACACATGTTTAGGAACAATCAGGTTCTTTTAACATCTTTGGATTGTGACTTTTTAGTTTTTTAAGTTCCAATTCAAAATTACAGATATTTAAACTATTTCACTAATGCAAGCTTTTGTGTTAAAGAAGCACTTCTGCTAATGTCTAAACCAGATTTAGAAAGTTACTCTGAAAAGTAGTTAGAAATTATTCCAATGGGCTTCTATGGACAGTTACTATTACAGCTACAGTTTTATAGTAGTCCTTTATTTTCTCATTCTTGGAAGGTATTGGAATAGTTACTTTAAAAAAATCAGACTGTTAGAAAACACTTGCCAATGATATCAAATACATCACAGTGGCCACACATATCCTACAAGCACACGTGTGTGCACACTGTAAGTAGAAAAATAACAAAAACATTTACAGTCAGACCACAAATGGGGCAGTGTTATCTGTGATGTTACAATCATAATGAATTTTGTTACATCTTATTTATACCCAAAAGGAAATATGTACAAGTAATTTGTCATTTATAACTGGTTATTTTCAGCTGTGGTATAAACCAGCACAAGCACAATAAAAAGGAAAAAGATATTCCTCACTACCATCAAAAACATACAACTAAATCTGTTCCTCTCAGGAAACATGGCTAATCCAGTGCAAATCCAGTGTTCACTTTCAATACGGCTTTGAGGTTGAATTCTCCATTTCGCCACATGCACAGTTTTCCTCCCATACCACTGACCAGACACGTGCTGCCCTGCACTTTCAGTATGAACCCAGATTGATTGATCAGCTGGGATTTGCATGAATTCTTCTAGAAGAACTATGCTATTTTGCTGCCAGGTTGCAGACACCCTACTTCACACTGCTTAAACGTAGAGTTCACTGTCTTCAAGATATCTTGAGCTACTGCGCCCACACACACACACAAGTGCACCTATGTACATGATGGATTAGATCCAGAGTTGTATGAATGGAAGGCTGCTTGTGCAACAAGGCTCATAATATTGTGCACTGTAACAGAATGCTTGCGTCCAACTTCTCTGCTGATTCACTTGAATATCTGAAGTGGAAACTGCTGCCTGCTCTGTCTTTTTTTATTTATTCATTTCAGGAGCCAGGAAGTAGATTCTGAATGCCACATGCAGCACCCTCATTCTCCTTTCTGTGGCACCCAGTGCTCCCCAGAGGTTTTTTTAAAATTATTATTTTAAATGACATCTTGCTTTAGTCACTGAATATACTACAGTCAATGGGAATAGGAACTAAATGGTCTGATATTGACTGTTCACTGGCAACAGTACTTTTAGTTGTCAGTGGGATAATCAGTATCATAGTCATTATCATATTGAATAATCAGTAACACATTAAAATCAATCAAAATGCATTTAAGATTATAAATAAATATAAATGCTATAATAATCAAGGGATGAATAAGTGCTTGCATGTTATTAGTTAAGAATAGAAGTTATACATAAAAATAAAATGTAAATCAAAATGTTGTTTTTTTTCCTTAAAAGAGTCCTCTAAACACTGCCTTCTCCCTTTAGGCCGTGGACTTTTGGCATGCAGTTCTCAAGCCCAAGCTATGCCCCAAATGAAAGTGGCTCCAGGTCACTCCAGTGGAAGTTGCCCATTCCTGGTTTGTTTATTGCTGCAAGACTCAAAGTGTCTTACAATTACAATTAAAATGCTCTCATCATCCTAAACTCTTTACTGGGTGGTATATATGCCACAGTAAACTTGTTGAAATATAAGGTCTAAACTTAGTTCAGCTGGAAATACGAAACACAGAAAAAGTACAAGGAATGATAATACCCCCTCCCACCTAAATATTGTCCTATATCATTCTATACATTTCTTTTACAGAAGTGCTGTTATGTCAGCGAGCTATTCTGCTTATTAAGAGACAGAAAGGGAGAAGGTCATATTCTTGTCTTCTAATTTATTAACATTGCACAAATAAATGTTTGAAGAGAATATGAATATTTTATGGTCTATGTTAAACTGGTGCCTTAGGATTTGTTCTACTGAACAGACTGAAAGTTTTTTTTAAAAAAACAACAGCATGAAATTAAATCGGCACTTTTCAAAAAATAGCATACTAGTTGCAAAATCTCTTCTGCAGTTAGCCCAATTGCACGGTCAAGGTTCACATCTGTACTGAGCTTTTGCAAGGAGCATGATATGCAGTTTGAGAATAGTATGCATCCCATGAGGAAAAGTAACTGATCTGCACTTCTGATTATACCATTCAACATCCTTCAGTAACAATGTATGGCCCACTTCCTCTTTGAGTGCCACACAACTGTGATGGTCCAGCGGCTATTTATGTGAATATCTTTCCTTTTGTACATTTTGAGACCCTCCATCTCCTTTGTTCTGGGTCTTGTAGCAGCACCTCCACTTCACTAGCCAAACATGCAGGCTGAAAAATTTGGAAACTTTAATCACTGAGAAGCCCATTCTTATATTGCTTTTGAGGTGCCTACTGGCTATTTTAGGTTAATCCCTGATCACTATTAATGTGGAAGAGAAATTGGAAAGAAGACAAGTCTCATGGGTTCAATTTCCTGCTAAGAAAAATGTGATTATATATGCAAGATTCATTAATATTTTGGTTTGTACTATGCCCATCTTCAGGCTCATAGTACTTTATTTTCACCACAGCAGATCTATGCTGCAATTTAAAAGGGAAGTTGGTATCCTATTGATTAGGAGTTAAAGTCTTTGATTTTAGAGAATTATGTTAGAGCTCAAAAATGTTATAGGAACAGCACTGAGGGGAAATAACTACCCAAATGCCATCCTTTGAAAAGTTAAGACTGTTTATGACACCATCATTTCAACACTCTTGTGGGTGCTCTCAGAAAGGATTATTATCAAGGATTGAAATGGCCTTCTATTGACAAACACAAATACTAATACTCTAATCTTCGAAAGCTGCTGCTGCTCCTCCTCTTCGCCTTCCTCTTTTCTTCAGGTTATTACTGTTAAGACAGTTTTATGGGAAAACTATGCAACTCCATCATGCCTTAACACAGCAACTGATGGAAGCCTTTCCCCCCACACCAAGTGCCACTGCCCTGGCCTTGGACAGAGGGAAGAAGCAGGCACTGTTCCACCATGCCTACACCCAGAAGCAAATGAAACCCCCCCCATCCATCCCAACTGCCACTGCCCTAGTCTCAGAGGGAGAGAAGAAGAGGCAGGCAGGCTCCCTCACACCTGGGTCTAGAAGCAGATGAATGGCAATCCCCCTCAACTCCACTACCACTACCCTGGCCTCAGAAGGAGGGGAGAAGAGGCAGTATCTGCTGGACTGAATCCCCTCCCACACTGCAATCCTCTTTTCCCTTAATTAGGTTTACAAAGAGCAGGGAACTGTTTTGTTGTTCTTTTACTAGTAAAGTGTCACGTACAGTGATGGTATTATATAAGCAAGCAAACAACTCCAGTCAAATATAAAATGAAGCAGCTTGTTCTGATGTGCTAAGAAAGCAACCATAAACTTTGCTAGTGAAGTTCCCTTCCCTATCTGGAGCATTGATTATACATATTCAGTTGGGCCATAGCAACAAAACACTCTGAGCAAGAAAAGTTCCGCTAAAGAGAACTCGGGGCAGAGCTACATGCAAATAAGAGCAGACTCAGATCTCCCCAGGCAGAGAGCAGCCAGCAGCACAACCCTTCACTTACTTCCATGTAAGCTGTCAGTCATTCTTACTGGAGAAAAACAAGATGTCATCCTTTTTGATACATTTTGGAGACAACAAAATGTAAATGTGTGCTTTTATCTTTTCAAGTGGATGGTTATGCACTAAGATTGCCCTTTCTGGCAAAGACCTCTGTATGAACAAGAAGCAGCAGCTAAGTTCCTGTTTCACATGTTTCATTTTGTCCACCCTTGATTCTTGTAGACTCTTCCTGTGGACTCCTGAGCCCGTTGTTTACGACTTTGTTGTGCCAAACTGGTGGTGGACAGTCTTCCAATAGATTGCCAGCTACTTCAGCCTTAAGTCACGTGTTGCCTGTTGGCTTATGGTGACTCCATGTATTTCACAGGGTTGTTTTTGCAAGGAACATTCAGAGGTGGTTTGGCCAGTTTCTTCTAATTAACTATAGTCTAGAGCATTTCTCCCATCCAGATACTAGATGGGACTGACGCTGCTTAGCCTCTATGATGAGGTAGGACCTGGTATTTTGGGGGATTTAGAAGCTTGTCATGAAACAGTTGTATTTACTGTGTACAGCACCATCCTTGCTTCCCTAATTACAGTGCTGAATACCTCCTTTCACCCCTCCAAGCTATTTTTCCCCTTGAAGTTGTTACCCCAAGATGTAGGTGCCACAACAGCCACCCTGCAATGCCAAATACCTCCTTGAAAAATTGGGGAATTAATTAGCTCAAAGAGAAGGCTTGCAAGAGGGGGGCAACTCAGCAAGATCTTTTCTACCAGTGTTTGTGGGCACACTCAGGAAAAGAACCAGCCAGCGATTCAGAAATAAGCTAAAAATGTGTTTTATTGAGGGGAATTCGCTCATGTATGCACACAAGATACACACAATCACACATTTACACAAGAGCTAACTGAAAGAGAAAGGGATGAAAAATTATAGAGAGGCTGAGGGGTTTGGGGGATTTCTAATTACCAGCCCAGAAGAGTAGTGAAGAACAGAAACGTATTTTGGCTTAGGTAGAACCTAAGGACAGTTCTCATTCAGGAGCCAGACGGACAGAGTGATGGGTAGACCTTTGAGAGACTGTACTGGACATCTTGAAATCAGGGGTATTTGTACCCTGAAAATGGCTTATGGCTGTGAAGGTTCCAGATGCAAGACAAAGGGAACCTGTTGTGGACAATGGGTCTTTCACCTGTTGATGGGCTTAGTGCTTTGACTGACAAAGACATGATGGGTGTTGTAATAGCTGTCTATTGTGGGTGCTGTGAGGAAAGAGGAAAGACTCCAGGTGTACAAAGGATGGATATCTGTCAATCAGTGTCCTGGTGGGCTCCTCACAGTTGGATTCCCTGGAAAATTCCAGCTTTCATTTAAGCCTATTATCCACAGGAGTGGTGTGTATTTGCCTGACACATGACTCAGTCTTACCTGGAGGAACTTTGGAGTTGACCTATGCTTCTCACATTTACAGTCAAATTCTTTCCCTCGCTCAGTTTGACCTCTCCGTCACCTCTCAGGCTTGAATTTTATATCAGAGCCAATAAAATGTGTTGCCAATTATACATGATGCCAATTAGGTATGGTGCCTATCCAAACCATACTGACATTGGGGACTCCCAAAGCGGGGCCTTACAAAGTAACTCTGAACCAGGTCATAAAGCATCCTGAGTATTTGAGTTAGAAGTGTAGCACAGAGAGATAGGGTGGAACTTCCTGGTTTTATGTCATGATTACTTCTAGTTGTTGACAGATACAGGCTACCACGCTAAGGACTCTCTCACATGTTAATCAGCAACACCAAATCTGGAAAGAGTTGTGCAAAATACTGACTCACTTTTTTTATAGCTAATGACATAACAGATCATTTTTTTTTAAAGAAGGTAAAGATAAAAAGAAAACAGTTACTCTCAGGAATATGGACTTCCTGTACAGTTCAATAAGAAATCTACTAATTCCTAAAAAGCCAGAAGATAGACACTATGAAAAGTTTGGAAATCCACTGAATTCAACTCTCAAGGAAATAGTGAAGTGATTTGAAACAATCTTGTGGCCAAGGAGATTTAGGCAGATACTAGGGGAATGTCTAAGAGAATGAAAGCAGTATTCTCAGAACTTCCAATTATGATGTAACTCTGACAAAGATGCCAAGTGACAAGCTGAAATTTATTAATTTCATCCCATCTTTCCTCCTGTGATCTCAAGAAAGAGCACAAGGATCTTGCTTTATTTTCATATGTGGAATGAATAATGAAAAAGGCAGAGAGTAGTAGTTAACCTAGCCCTCATTCTAGAATCAGCATCCAGAGGTTCATATTTCCTCTATGATCTAATCATGTTAACCACAGACCACATGTGATCTCTCCACCCTTTTTTGCAGTATCCAATCTCCCCTGTTAGAAAAGAATGCATCCACAGCAGAAGCTTCCAGGACTGGCTATTCCTTCTCCCCCTACGTATATGTGTGTGTGTGTGTGTGTATTTGGGGAGGGCTGCCCAAGGTACCTTCAAAAGTGAAAAAGAAAAAACCCTCCTGGTCACCTTTAGTCTTAGGAAAATAAAAAATAAAAACACATTTTTGGTGGTGATGAAGCCATTGGCAGGTCCCCAGAGGTTAAAGTGGTCTCCATACCTGAAAAATTGCTCACCATGGTCTAAATAGTGTAACATTCTGGGGCAATCCCTACAGTGAAATGGAGAATGAAGATTCAGCATTCTTCAAATAATCAGCAAACCTACAATCTGAGAATCTGGAGTACATTTTCTAATAATGCTTGCATGTCCAAGAGTTACTGCCCAATCCTTTTATAGAGGCTTAATAGAAATTCTTTAGAAATTACTTGCACTTCAGTTTTCTTTACACGAGGAAAAATTAAAAATATGAGTGCAGATCATTAAGGCTGCTTTCTCATTTCTTAGCCTCTTTTACTCTACATTGATGTCCACAATAATGAGATTCACTATAGTGGTGAAACCTGTTTTTCACCATGGAACTTCCCATGAGTTGTTCACACAGCATAAGAACTTGCGAAGCAGCAAAATAATCCCCCGTGCGGACTCTCCAAAAAACAACTTAGATGTTCCATGGATGTCTTTGCTGCATAGATAATTATGGTTTCAATTCACTGTGACTGATGTTCTGTCTGTGTTCATAAGTTCTGTCTCTCAACTGTGGCTTACATTCTATGCGGTATGGGAGGGATGATTAGGGGATATTGAAATTTGAGGAACCATTCAAACCTTGAGTTTATATTGCAGACACCATTACCTTTCCTAAGCTTGTGACTAAGATATATGGATCCATATGATTTGACATTAGGAAGTATCTAATGAAGATAATATCAGGAAAGATACATAAAACTGCTCTGAAAAACACCAGTTTATCTGTTGATCTGAATACTATTTAGAGAGCATTTTTTTAAAATGTATATTTTGTGGCAAAAATAGTCCATTGAAAAAATTCATTTAGCCATCGTTTCTCCCCACACTGTTAAAATTATTTCATTGCTCAAAGCAGAGTTGAGAAACTACTGTCTCTGGGCCATTATACCCATTATATTCCTAGAAGAAACTATTTTAGAATAAGTATATTTTTTTAAAGGAAAAATATTTATTCTTTTTCTTCAGAGATGTTAGTCTCTCAAACTGATTGCTGATATTCTTTCAGACTTTGTTCAACAGTATTTCATACCTCTGGACTCCATGAAAATTTCATTAAGTTTGTGTGTGTGTGTGTGCGTGTGTGTGCGCACAAAATTAAACTTTTTTATATTACTGTTTTGATGAAAATAATATTGATCTTTCCACTCTCATACACTAGCAGAAAATTTTGTTGCAGTTGACAATTCTTTTTTTTCTATAGATTTCTTTGACATAACAAGACTCCCTTTCTCAACTGATGAATATACTTTATACCACTGTTGTGTATGCAGTTACCAAAATAAAACCAGTCCATAGCAACTTGAAATGGGTAGTTTATTTGTCCATGGTCCTTTTTTTTTAATTCCTTTTTTGGTGAGCCTTATCCAACTCCTAGTCTGGAACTTCAGCATTACTTTAGGTATATCACTGGGGCCATACAGCCTGTGCATTTGAAGTATGCCTACAACACCTTGAAATGTCAAATTTTGGATATTTTCACAGGCAAGTCTTAAATTGCCTTTCTCGTAGGCCATTTATGTTAATGCACAATCATTGTTAACATGGAGGAGAAAATGAAGCAGAGATATTTGTAATGCAAATTTAAATAATGTGCCAGTGAACGTAGGTTTTATATTCATATTATAAAAATGACTGAACGAACAGCCATGTTAATCCTCACAGGTGAAAACTCCTTGTGGAAAAAAAATAGCCTTGTTCATGGAAGGTACAAACTGTCATTAAAAAAAAAAGTCCTTACTTCCAACAGCTGATCAAACTGGAAAGACATTTTCAGACAATATGTTGGCCATAGAAAAGGCGCATGTTAACAAGGGCATTAAAGTATGATCCTGATAGCTGTTAAGCAATCCCTACCTAATGAAACTTCCAAATATCTAGATTTAAGGTTCAAAATCCCTATCAACTATTTAGTGAAAAACCAAGTGTAGATTATGTGTGTGCATGCACAGACACATCAGTGTGTTAGCTATTTTTAAGGACTCCTACTAAAGTAGGTAATAGTATAGGACTTCCAATGAAGCCATTTTTTTTTTAAAATGACACTACTTAATTTGAAGAAACAATCCTTCCTCTGTTTGATGTCTCAAATGTTGGATCATGCAATGCTTAATGCCGCATACAAATTCACCCCACACTTTCCATGATGATTTTTAACCACAATTAATGATTACTGTAACACTAATGCAACCACTGTTAATAGTAATCAGGTTCTCTCTAAACCAGAATATGCTAATAAGCTAAAAACACTGGTTTCAAGATCATGGTTAGAATGGAATACTGGTTAGCATTAAACATGTTTAACACTGGTAAGGTAGAATCATGCTGAAGGCTGCTGGAAAGGGGACAGGAAGACTCCGTCCCTGGGAGATAAGAGGCTGGGGCAAGGGGGCAAGGGACATACACCCTGCAGTCCACACGGTGAGTGGAACAGCAGAGTTCCTTATAGCTTCAGTCCATTCTAAAATAAATGAAATAGCATCTTCCCATACAAATAGATTTTTCCATGATCCTTGCATGAGCATATTCAGGTTTCATCAGCACAAATTTTAGGTTTCCATCGCATTTGTTGATTGTTGGTTTTAAGCATTCAGAGTGACTAGAGGATTACAGGGGATGCTTTTAAATGTTTGAAATAAGCTAAGCTTTCAGTCTGTGCAGAAAAATGAAATGGTTCCTTTTTCAGCCAAAATATACACCTCATTGAGGATGAGTATTTTGCAATTATTCCATTGTGCTAGTGAATTTTCTTTCCAGGCCCCTGCTTGACTATCCTGGGAACACCTCTGAAAATAATTCACCTGGCATCTGCATGAATAAGAATTTGCACTGTATTCAACAAGACAAAGAGATACCAGAGCTGCTGCCAGCTTCACATAGCAGTAACAGACTGTTTTCAGGTAAAGCATTTAAGATGTTCATTGATTTGCTGCTGTCCAGTGAAAAACAAAGAGGCCTTTGCCCCTCCAAAGCCCTACTTTGTATTTGATTTTTCTCAGAAACAACATTTTGCATGTCAAATATGAAACAAATGCATTTGCAGGGGAGAGATGTAGGTATGTGGCAGATGAAGCATTCTCTATGCAGAAGGTCTCGGTTTCAGTGCCTGATGCCTCCAAGCAGAGTTATGAAAAATATTTATCTGGAATCCGAGGAATTCTGTTGCTCTCCAGAGTGGTCAACATCAAATGAGATGGGCCAGTGGGCTGATTCAGTGTAAAGCAGCTTGCTGTGTTTCTCTTCTCTCTTGAGGAAATGATGCTGAGCGTTTTCTACTTAAGGAAGCTACAGAGGGAGGCTAGGCCGACCCCCTTCCTCCTGTCCTTCTGCCAGCCATGAAAGACTTTTACACATGCCGGCCTTTAGCAACTGATCAGTTGCCGAAGGTGGAGACTTGTTATCAGTAAAGTGATGTGTTTTAAAATAATGTTTACTCTCAACTGTTTAATAAGTGAACTTGCTTTCTGTTTTTTTTAATTACGTTCTTTTATTTATTATTATTGTAAGCCACCCTGTCTTCCAGTTTTGGTAGGAAAGTGGGATATAATCCAACAAAATCTGGTACACAGGACTATACATAGCAAAAGCATTGTTTTAGTAGGGGTTCATCTCATATTCTTAAACTGTGATGCAATGAATCTAAGGCAAATCTCCCACAGGGTTTTCTGGGGCTGAAAAGTATGTGACACACCCAAGGTCACCCAGTGTGTTTCCATGGCCCAGGTCTCTAGGGTCATAGGTTGACACTCAAACCAATAAACCATGCCATCCTTCTTCAGTACAAAATCTACATATATACATTTTGCACAAACACATAGTTTTCTGCAGAGTAAATAAGATTTGTGCACAGAAATATTATTTTCTACATCAAAATTATATTTCCTTTGCAGAAAATGCTGTTTTCTGTTAAAAATGTGATTTTTGTCCAGAATAAGTTCTGAAATATAAATAGTTTTTGAAAACTGGGCAATTCTCAAAGGCTTTCTTTGAGTGGGAAGAAAATTGCTAAAATTACTTGTTGTGTCCTTTGAGAATTAATTTATGAAGAAATGGATCCCTTGTCTGTATTTATCTTCTGCTCAGTCCCTCTTCTTTCTGACTTTGGTTTACAGCTCTGAGTGCAAGTGAGTGGAACTGATGCAAGGGAATGGAGATGGCAAATTCTCTTTAGTTTTCCCACAGCACATCTGAAACAATGTTTAAAACACATGTTCGTATATATATATATATAGCGCTGAAGGAAAGAACACTGAATCTGTACATTTAGAGGGTGCAGAAACACCACAGAAACATAACAGAAAAAGATGCCCATGTGTTGCCATATTTTGGGATGAATGATTTCAGGATAAGAATGAGTAAATGTGTCAAACTCAGTTTCATTCAGACTCTAATTTTTCAATTGCTAAATGTGTTTTAGCCTGGTTCCAAGCTGGACTGGATATACGTCTGAACAGTTTATATTTCAAATTTTAGAAGACTTTAGATTTTGAGGTTAGCATGTTTTCTGGTTCCTTTTCATACTACAAAAGTGCCAATTTGGTAGATTCACAAGGAAATCTGAAAGAGATAAATTTCTTACCTGTTTGTATCTGAGGACACCATTCACAACACAGAAATGAATGGCCAGCACTCTCTCTAGTTCACTCAAAGTGATCCAGAGTCATTCACCTATGCCCTGGTGAACTGCTACAGTTATCTCAGGATCTAATTCATACATGCAAATTAATCTGTGGACAGGAAGATACCAGGGAGAGACAATATCCTCTTTAGTATTTAGTCCCCTTGAAAGACAAATGGCCTCATACAAGTGCCCGGATTCCAACTGTCAAGGCTATGGACAATCGGAAATGCCATATGTGTAGAATGACCCTTTCTTAAATCCAATACACTCTGTGACTATGGGTATGAGCCAGTGTGGTACAGTGGTTTGAGCACTGGACTATGATGCTGGAGACCAGGGTTTAATTCCCTGTTTGGCCATGGAAACCCACTGGGTGATCTCGGGTGCATCACCCATTCTCAGCCCCGGAAAACCCCATGATAATTTCACCTTATCATCACCATAAGTTATAAAAGACTAGAAGGCACACACCACAGTGGCTGTTGATGGCTTTCATTGAATACTGTATGATAAGCTAGTCTTATCAGAGATAGGTGATTCAACTGGCTGGACCTATCTTCTATGGCTCATAGTTCCATGAAATAAAGGGAAGGGATTATTTTTGCTCTGTTGGCAGGAACATTATAATAGTACACTGTATGCCCCACCACAAACACTTTCCCCCTTTGTTTTTAATTTTGTCCACTCTCTATTTAATGACCAGAGCATGGAAAACATTCCAAAAACTGACGTTAATTGAGGGTTATCATGATTGGGAGCCCAGACACTGAAGTGGATGAGGTAGGGAGAAGGAAAACTCAAGCCAGTGGCCAACATTCTGGTCAAAACTCTGAAAGAACAACGAGACAGTCTAATAGAGGGATGGAAAATGGTCTTTCAGCTAATGCTGGGACCACAATGCCCATCAGCTCTTCCAGCACAGTCAATAGTAGAGGATGAGGGAGTTACTATTGCATGGCCACTCCCATCATCCCTCATCATCAGCTATTTAGACAGCAAAACTTCCTTTATTCCTGATTTCGTGGCTTCTCTCCATGCCTCATTGCCTAAACTGAGGGAATGCAGAATACCTTGGAGCTATACAATTTCAGGTTCTGATACAAAACTGTACAAAATCAACCAATTTCTATGACCAGAAGGAGCCCGGTCTGCTGTGCTGGTATTCCATCTGGAACTGCCTGAAATTCCCAGTGGTGCAGATAGTATGATATGAGTCCTGAACTTAACATGACCCCTGCAGCATGTGACATCTCAGCATTATGTAAGCTTTGCAAACTAGGATTGTAACCTGTGTTACATACTTCAAGTGCTCTATGAGTCAATTCTTGCATTTTTTTCATAAAATTTACCCTTTAAAAGGCCCCCATTCTTTCCACAGCACATGTGAACAGGAGAGGTTGTTAAGAATTTATGTTCACCCTTCCAGGCACATGGAAGGAATAAGTGCTAGCTGTCACCTAGCTTTAAAAATGTTTGCTCCTCTGTGATATACACTGCTCAAGTAGCATTGGTACACCCCTGTTCAGACCATGGAGAAAGATTGCCTGAACATCTATTTTCCCATCTCACCCTATCCACTATATCTTGGACTAAAGTCAGTTGCTTTTCCATCAGAGGAATCAACCATCCAACAAATATGTCTCTCTTTGCTCCATTGTTTCTTGGTTGAAAGAAAAAAAAATCCAGCTACACTGTGTCATTTAAATTACAACCAAGAAGATGACAGTTCTACTATTGGGACAAATGGGTTGGTGAATTTAGGACTGCAAATGAAGCAAGCAAGCAAGCGAGAGAAGATCTCTGCTTAGAAAACAGAAGCAAGAACAGATTGCCACGTTTCAGCTGTTATTTGTCCAAAAAAGAGCAAAATAAAAACACTGTCCATCTTACCTGACTAAACACGACTTGTCTAGTGAATCTGAACAAACCAGCATGGATGAAATCAAATGCCATTTACCCAGACTATCCTTATTTCCCAGTCTTTTCAATTCTGTTCTCATATTTCAGTTTCACGGATTTTTAAAAAACATCTGTCAGTTCTTTTGAGATTACTGCACTGGTGTTCCCCTTAGTTCTTGTTTTGCTTTTTCCTTATGTTGTACTTTTTAAAAAAGAGAGGTGTGTGTGTCTGTGTGTATACACATTCATACTATGGGGGGAGAGAGACAAAGAGAGAGAGAGAGAGAGAGAGAGAGAGAGTCTGTGTGTAACATTTATATTATGGGTTTTGACCTCTATTTTGTGAACCACACAGAGAGCTTCAGCTATTGGGAAGAAGAGAAATTTAATAAATAACATTAAATATATTCAGCCATCAATGTGTGAAACAAATATGGAGGAGCTGGATATACAAAGTTGAAAGAAAGTAAGAATATTGTTTTGCCTCTTTGAGATCAACATGTCTGCATTCCAACACAAATTTCCCTCTGAGAAGAATAACTGGAGGCAATGCATTTCACTTCTATTAAACAATGGTACTTATTACTCAACAAGGCTGTATGACAGGTTGAATAGTGAGAAATAGGAGTATGTACCACACCATTTGATGAGTTTAATTTCTGAAGGTTGTTAAAAGCATTGAGCGGCATCTCACTTGCTTCATCACCAAAGACACAGCAGTGATTGTTAATGTATGTCAGATATGCTTGCAAAGGCAACCATGTCACACTTTACACTTTTAGGTTCATCAGCATGCATATCTGTGCCCATGCACACACACTTCTACACAAAATTTAAGTGTACAAAGACGCCCTCAGCAGGGATCTGTACCAATATTGTCATCACTGGGGGTTATACTGGAACTCATGCACGAGGGTTCTCTGAATATATTTACATAGAAGGTGTTCCCTGTACTGCTCTGTTCTTGGATAATTTCAAGCAGGTCAGCTTTGGCTGTAAAGGATATGTTATGCCCACCTTTTATATCAATACAATATTTTCCTTTCTTTTCTCTTACTATTCCTAGCACTCAAAATGTAGCAATTTTTAAAGAATGGTGGTTTGTACCATGTTTATTTATTTTACATCATTATTGTTCTATAATATTCTTGCCCCTCTTCTCAAAAAACTATGTTCATACATAATGTAGTGCTGAGTCAAGGTAGTTTTCTGAATTCTGAAACACAACTCAGATATGCACTGTGGCAAAATTTAACCAAAAAACAACATTTGTGAAATCCCATAGCCAGCACTTGCCAATAAATTTGCAGGAAGCATGAAAATATCCCCCAAAAGAAGGCATTTCAGCCTCAGCTCTGAAAAGCAAAAGTTGCACGCAATTTAACACTTCTACTTAAAGAGCTTCCTGCCGGCACTGCACTCCTTAATGGGGCCTCAAGTGGAAAACTTCTGAACAACCGTATTAAAAATTATTAATGTTTGTTGTGGCAGTCACCAATAAATCTATCTATTTTGTGATGATAATAGCTACTACATTCCCATCATCTGTTAAAATTTGCATTTCTACTCAAAAAAATAATTCCATTTGTCTGGAAAGAGTTATCCTTTAAAATACCACAATGCAGACTGATCACTGTTCACTTATACCCTCAAGAGATTGTTCTCCTTAATTTTTATTCCATTATTCCGCTGTCTGTGATGGCTATAGCAATCACTCCTTTATTCCCCTTCTGAAAATACACACACACACACACACACACACTACATTTGGTGTGCCCCCCCCCAATCTCTGACACCTATCAATTTTCAATAACAGGAACAGCAACCATCCACCACTGGAAAATTAAGCTCTTTTGCTAAATCCATTAGTATCTTACAGTGCTCATCAACCTGATTTACAGTGGCTTCTATCTGCTAATGACTGCCTAAAATTTTAGCAATGCCTTTTTGTTTTAAAGAGGTTCCCTGTTTCTACACAGGCCTAACATAGGCTTTGGATCAAAGATTGCTACACACTCCAACAGGGAGTTGCCAGTTTTTGGTTTCAAGAATGCTAGGTTTCATTCAAAAGCCAAGAGCAAAGCTGCGCAATGGTGACAGAGCTATCTGAAAACATTTTACTACCTGAAATAGAGAGCAGTCCATTCCACAAACTGAATTTGATTGGTAGCTGAATTGTACCTCAGTGTTGCCGATCGAACAGTGCCCTCTACTCAAGTCCAATGAGTAGGTTAGGGTTGCAGGGTAGGACATGTGGTACAGATAAGTCTCTCCTCAAAGGAAGTACCCAGTGGCTTAGGAGGAATGACTGTGGGAGCAGCAAAGGAGACTGCTACTGCCCCATAGCACGTGCTGCCTGCTTAATGGTAGGGCTATTAATAAAGGGCAGAATGTGAGAGGGACAACAGAGAACAGAGTCAATAGGGAATCTCAGACAAGCCACTTTTTTCCTACTTACTGGCTTCTCCAACTCCAGTACCAGTAGACTATGATAAGAAGCTTTATTAGTTAATCAGCGCTCAATAAAATGCAATTTTAGTAGCTGGGTCACCAAAGCAATGTTACTTGGGAACTCTGAGTTCAGAATGGGCTTTTAAGTTACACCCTAAGCTGTAGCCACTTATAAACCAAACCATTATAGCCTCAGCTTAAAGCTACTGCCATAGCTTCAAGGCCGCATTGTAAGGATGATTGAAATAATATATGCGAACCACTCTAGATACTTCGAATGTACTGTTGTAAAACTAAATTTAATTGGTAGAATGCTCTATATTTTTATTTATCAAGAAGATGTCAACAAATAATCCCATTCAAGAGGAGGCGATACTTATAAAGTAATACTGTATAGACAGTACAAGTATAAATGGCTGAATTAAATTGATTTTGAGGACTTGAAATAGAAAAGCACTTAGCACTCTAGTTCTAATCCACCAATGCAAACTATTTATTATAAGCACATTCATTCACTTTAGTGACATGAATTATTTTCCAGGGTAAAACATGCTTTTTGTTTGAGGAAAAGTAAGAAGCATCACAGAATGGCAGACAAAGAGAGTGTTAGGAACCATAATTTTTAGATCTCATAAGGCCCCAATTATCATGTTATTTAAAAGGTAAGATGTACCAGTACATGAAGAAAAATAGAACATTCATGTGAGCATCCCATACCTTTATCTGTAAGAATGGCACCTCAGAAAGCTGCCTTATACCATCAGACCATTGGCTCATCTAAGGTTTTTTTTTTAAAAAAATTGATGATAAATTTTATTAAACATTTAAACATAAACATGAGACATAAAACACACACATAGATCATACAGAACCATAGATCAAATCAAAAATACAAAACAATACAAAAAATACCAAACATTCCAAACCTGTTATATAATTAAACTATAATTCAAAACTTAACTGAAGTAAACTAACACACACACACACACACACACACACACACACACCCTACAACTATTTAAAAATCAGTCCCCACCCTCGTTGCAGACAGCTCCTACTAAAATAAATGTATTAACTTAAACTTTATCTGGTTTGATAGTTTGAAGGTCATTCCTAGACACAGTTTCAGACTGAAATTTTCCCTACCCCTATCCCCACACACCAGGGATTAAACTTTAAGCAAATACAAAGCATGCTTTGCTACTGAGCTACAGACATTCCCAAAGAAACATCAGTATCCAGGAACATGTTTGTCATATACCATGCTATATACCAGGCCAGGCTATTTGGCCATCTAGTTCCATAGTGCCTATTCTGCCTGCCAGGTTCCCAAGCAGAGGTCATCCCTCCAGTTACCCACTGGAGGGGCCAGGGACTGAACTATGGGCCATTTTCATTTGAAATAGGTGCTGCAAACTCTGAACTAAGGTTGCTTTCCCACCTTACGTTGTCTCCCCTGAGGACAAAGAAATAGGTGGCAGGCTATTTCTTAATAAATAATCTTCAGACAGCAAGTTCAGAGTAAATAGCCAAAAATGAGATATCTCAAAATGCCTCAGAATTGGCACACGCAGGCATATCCATCATGTGGCAACTTCAGCATCAAGCAGTAAGTAACCTGTGCAAATAAGCTGTGCAAATTCAGAATGACAGACAGACTATATCTCAGTTCCTAGAACCTCAGCCACAATAACTTCAAGGGCACCATTCAAACATCAGCCATCATTCAGTAACCTTGAGTAACCAAGCAAGGTCCACACCTCAAAAGTGTGACTAAGAGGTGAATGAGATGGGGTCAGTGAACATTCTGGCTTTCTCCATGTTCTTCCTTCCCTACCAAGTATTACAACTGTGGAGTCTAATCTCATGATGGAGTGTAGGAATAATGCTTAATTAAGGCTATCAAAATACACTCTTATGAATTGATTAGCTATAATGCAAACCGCATAATAGCATCAATAAAGCTCTCAAAAAAATTAATATCAGTCCTAGTACAGGCACACTCTTTTGTACATCATTAAAACTGGATTTAATTTCACAAGGCTATTTAGAGAACCACGTGATTTTAAAAGCAGTAACACAAAATCCAGCACTCTGCTCCTACTTGTTAGAGTAGGTGGCCACCAGCTCTCCTTGTAAGCAATGTCATTATGCCCATCCCCTGTGTTGCAACATAGACTTTAAGCTTCAAATTTTTTTGTTAAAAGTCTGGATTACTACCAGTATTGGATCTGGGAAAAAGAAGTACGAAACGTTAGTAAAGGCTGTGCTCCAGTTTACTTGGTAACAAGCTAGATATCCCCTCTCCAAAAAAAAAAAAAAAAAATAGAAATGGCCACCACTCAAAAATCAAAGTTCAGAGAAATGAAAATTGAGTTCTCTGCAGACTTGATTAAAGATGATCATGATTACCCTTCAATATTCATTGCAGTATGTAGCTGGATACACTCGGGCTGCTGTTTCCCCACTTGTCTAACTTTTAGATTCCCTGGTAATAGATATGTCACTTCTCGTCTACCATACATGGCAATGATATTCTCCCACAAATGTACTGTTCAGCTTCATTCCCTTTCCCAAGAGCATTTCTTTCAAAGAATTAGCCTGCTGTCTGGGCAAATTTATAAACTCGCTATGACTTCAGTGGGATTTACACATCCACAAGGGGTATGCACTTGCAGATTGAGTAAGAGGTGATATCTAATCTTTCCAAAGAACCAGAAAATTCTTTAAAACTAGCACACACCATGAAATAAAACATTCACAAATTTGAGGAGGCTCCAGTTCCTCTCTTGCCCCTTGCAATGCAATATGGCATCTTCAGAAAACTTAGAATTGTGGCAGTTAAAGGGAAAGCAGGGGTCATGGTCTGTATTAACAGTCCACAGCTGAGCAGACTGACAAGATACAAAAATCACCTGGTCACAGCACACTCCAACCTAGGTACAGTCTTTACCACAATAGTATAGAGACATAAGTCTTTCTTATATCATTCTTCTATGCAAGAATAAAACATCTGAAAAGATTTTATGCTGCTGTGCAGGATTATAAGGGAATTTGGATGTTTTTAAATTATTTTTCACACTTTGGGACTTAAAAATATGTATTCATGCAAAAAAATGTGAAAGAGTTACAGGGAGGGTTGAACAAGAACATCTTTGTGTAGGAAATAATACATTTTGTGCAAAACACACTGCTTTCTGTGCAGTAAAGTTGCTTTCATGCAACAACACTAGTTTTTGTGCTCCCCTCCCATATTTTTGCACAGACATACTTTTTCAAAAAAAAAATAATCACAAAGTGTAAAGAAAATTGTGACCATGTGTCATTTTCTCGGTGTGGCATCCCTTTCTTGTTGAGGATGAGAAAATGTGCAAGTATTGTTTACAACTCTACTATGCATATGCTAATCATATGCAAATCTATGGGCTAGGGGGTGATACTTAAGAAAAACCCCTAGAAATTGCACATCTCCTGCTCTTTGACTTTTCAGCTGCAAACCCAACTTATCTAGAATCTAGGGAGCACACAGAATATTTTGTTGGTGCCATCTTAACTCCAAGGAGGAATATGTAGCATCTCTAAGAATGAGTTACAGTATGATAATTGTACATGAATTCCTGCCTTGGTTTTCCATTTCAGCTGTAGCAAAACACATGACAGCCCAATTTAGCACAAATGAAGGAATGGAGAATGCTGTGTGTCTGTGGGAGTTAGTCTATTGATTTTAGCAGGTGCAGAATGTCTGGAGCTATAGATTCTGCCTAGGCACCAGACATTAAATTTATTACTTAAACAATACTTCCACTATATGGTGAATAAAGTAGGAAAAATACTAATTTTAGGTTCTCAAAGGATTTTAAAATAGGCAGAGCTGTCACTTGACTGAACCAGTGAAATAATTCTTGATACACCCAAGGAGTCCAAATTATTGTCTTGTAGCTTATTATAGTATTTGCTTTCTCCCATAAGGTGAGATCAAAAGCCAACGAAGTTTGCATGTCCTTCCACACTTTCCTGGTAGCTGCGACAACAAACAAGTATATGACAAGAGGTTTGAAGGTGTTGTGGACCAAATATTATCTAATCTTGCAAAGGGCTGAAATTTTGTTTCTTGTTTAGCTCACCCTGGACATTCTACATTTTGCCACATATTCCAGTCAGAGCTAGGCCACAGGTAAGCAACCGGGAGTGAGTCATGAATCAGGAGAACATTCAGGGTCAGAGGGAAACCAAGAAAACAGGATCAAATTCTAAACTGCAGTAAACTTTCAGCCAGGGAGATTGCAACATCCTCTATAAACTGAAAGCTGTATTTCATTTAACTCACCTAAGGTCTCCCCACAAAAATGTTAAAAAAAAAAAAAAAGAGGCTCAGAGAGTGATAGAACTCTTAACCCACAGAATCTCATGCTCTTACTGGCTCATAACTTGTTATTATATGTACCATATTCATGGGTAGTTCTCTGACAATCATTATCATTTATCAACAGAGATTTATTTTCTATGTGTGCATGTCTCTGCCATGTTTTCAACATAGTTCAGATAACAGTGCTACTTAGCATGGATGAATAGCTGTGAAATGGAGAAAAGTCTCCCTTCCCTCACTCCTGCCTTCTTTAGGCCAGGAATAGGGAATGGGTGGCCCTCCAGATGTTACTGAACTGCAACTCCCATCATTTCTAGCCAACACAGCTAACGCTGGGGAGGAAAAATAAAAGTTACAGTACCGCAGGGCCAACATTCCCTATGCTCAATCTAGGCACCAGAGCTCTTTCCTCCTTCCATGATGCAGTCTGTGGGCTGCACTGTGACAATAGTAGCACCAATAGTGAGCCTTGAGCAGGGGATAAAAACCTCCGACCATTTCAGGGCTTCCCTACTCTGCTGTCTCTGTACCTGAATTGCAACCAGTGTTACTGTGACTTCATCTCAGTATTCACTTTAGAAGATAAGTAGGTTGTACTTTCCCCCTACATCCACAGCCACCTCTAAAATACTTGTAAAGAAATGTGCACTCATCTCCTTTTTATCCCAGGGACTATCAGAATCTCAGCATGACCAGGAGATGAAAGTTCCAGACTTTCTTTTTCTGCATATGGCTGATTAAAGCCATAGATTACAGGAAACTGACTCCCAAATGTCACCGTAGAATTTCTCACAGAATTTAGACCAATATTTAATTGGACGTAGTGACATATTCCTATTTTTCAGCAGACAATCTCACACGCAGGTTCTTTGCTTTTCTTCAGTTTTCCAGCTAAATATCAACCTCTGATTTCTCCAGTGAAAACTGATCAAAAAGTCTTCCCACTAAGTGAAAACTCTTTTTCTTTCTTATTGAGCTTAAACTTTTTCCCTTTTTTGCTGGCATGTAGAATTTTAAATTTTGTGTTTTCTCTTTGCACAAAGGGGAAACTTTACCTACACCTTACCTCTTAAAATAGCATTGCTGCTTCTAAATAAATAAACAGCCTCCAGATGCTTGTCTCTACTATAGAATGATCCATGCCCCTCTGGAGACCTTGGGAGGGTGGCTTTGCTGAAATGGCAGTGACACCTATACAAAGAGGAACCTGTGAAATAACAAAGATGCTTTTTGAAGTTCTAACCACTGTTGGTTGAATTCACATGTTACAAACAACAGCAAGGCCACAGCAAGAGCTTTTGCTACCAGAGGCAAAGGAATGGCACCTCTCCCCCTCTATTCTGCATAGAGAAGGTGGTTGGACTGGTATTTAAATCTTACTTCAATATTGGCAATGGAATTGGGCCCTTCATTGCATCTGCCATCAGTAAGCTAGCTTAAGCGTAGGCTGCATGGTACACAGAGTAGGCTGCATGGTACACAGAACTGTCTTCTAGCTACCTCTTGTACTGTACCATCCATCTATCCATCCATCCCTTTATTAATATTTCACCTTTTCCCTAAGTTGGGACTCTAGGCAGCTACAAAATACAAAAAATTATAAATCAAAGCACATATGATTAACAACAAACCAAAAATGAGGCTAAAATAGCATTAAAATATCAACAAAAAATAAAACCATTTAAATCACTATTTTAAAAGAACAAAAGAACTAATTGCCAAAAATCTACTGGGATAGAAAAGTCTTTACCTGACAATGAATATAAAGAAAAGAAGGAGCTATCTAAGGGTACTCCTCTCTTCCACAGCAACCAGTTCTCAACATTGCTGGAATTTTAAGACAGTATATAAGTAGATCTAGAACCAAAGTCATCTGGAGGCTCCAGATTACTGTAGTCCCCCAGGCTGAACATCCTGACCTTATCTATGGGTCCACCAATGCAATGAGCAGAACCACCTCAGTTTTCTTTTCTACTACCCTTCCATTCAAAACTAGTCCTCTAAAAGGGCCTAAATATCTTAAAACCACCAAATCCTAACTGATATTGGAAGCTACGCAAGGTCAGCCCTGGGTAGCATGTGGACGGGAGGCTGCCAAAGAGTACCAAGTATATAAACTGTATTTCAGAGGAAGGAACTGGCAAAACCACCTCTGAGTATTGCTTGCTTAAGAAAACTCTATGAAATTCCTGGGGTCAACATGAGTCAGTAGATAACTTGAAGCACACACACACACACCCTGGCAGGTAACAAATAACAGTGGTGGCAAAAAGCGAGGGAGGGAGGGAGGGAGGGAGGGAGGGAGGGAGGAGGAAACAGCGGCACCAATGCAAGAACCAGAAGCAGTGTCAAACTCCAAAAAGCAACTGTGAGAAGATAGTACTGGAATCTTGGCAGTTGCATGACCATGCAGCTGGGCCTGATAGCATTGCTTAGTAAGTACAATTCGTCCTACACCGCCCGAGCAACGCGAGTGGCGGGGGGGACGGCATTTGCCGCCCTCCCACGAGAAGAGATCACGCGGCTGGGGCCGACGGGAGGAGGCGGGGCTGAACTTAGTATTTAGGGCTGCCCCGCCTCTCTCTCGGCCTCTCTTTGGATTGTTACTGGTGGGACAGGTCAAGTGGCAAATCATAGAGGCATATTTCAAATTATATCAAAAGCAGATTTTCAATACTTGCCTTCTTCCATGACCACCGGTAATGAAACAAACCCGGTTCTTGCGTCCCACATTTCTTGCAATGAATGCTTAAATTATGATATAGTGTCTTCAACCTAACAAATACCTATAGCGTCAAATATTATTTGGCACTGTTCTAAATCGAAGGGTGAGACACCACGGGTTTTACTATAAAGGTCTTCATTATTGATGAACAATGTTTATCCCACCTTTCCGAAGATATAAAATCCAAAATTAAAATGAAACCATAAAAGGTAATCAACGGGAACATCAGTTAAATACACATCTATTAAAATGCACCAAGATAAAAAAAAAAAAAACCATACACCACTTATACTTAATTTAGTGAAGAAGTTACCTTAAAGCCAGAATATTGTCTGGATAAGAATGTGTTGAGGAATGACAAAAGATCAAACTTTCTCTCATATTCCCATCATGTGTTCCACTGATGGTGATGGGTCAGAGAAGGGTCTCTAGGTGATCTTAAAACCAAGGCAGGCTCATAGAGAAGAATGCGGACTTCCAGGTAGCTTGGTCCTAAATCATAAGGATTTTATAGGTCATAACTAGCACTTCGAACTGTGGTTGGGGATAGATGGATAGTAAATGAAATTGTTATAAAAGGAAATTATATTATCCCTATAGCCCAGTCTAGCCTCTAGCCGCAGTATTCTGGGTCAGCTGGTGTTGCTGAACCCCTTTTCAAAGGCTTGAGCCAGCATGGCGTATTGGTCTGAGCATATCCTGAGCATGTCACACACTCTTAGCCCCCAGAAGACTCCGTGATACGTTTGCCATAGGATTGCCATAAGTCGAAGGCACATGACAACAACAGTAATGTGAGGCACCTTCATGGCAGTGTCACTCTCTCTAACACTTTACTGATGAGACTGGGGACATGTGCAGCCAATCAACATTAGAGTGTCGTCAAGATGGCAGAAGTTATGGGGGAGAAAGAACACAAAGGCCAGGAGAGGGTGAAGCAGTTAGCCTTTGCCCAAGTCTACAGAGACTGGCAAGATTCCCCACCTACTCCTCCCTGCTGAGTCGACTGAGTGCAAACTATTTTGTACTTTGAACTCAAGCCATTTCCACACTACACTGTTATAGAAGAGGGTAATTTAAAATAATAATAATAGTAATAATAATAAGTAAAAAAAAAAAAATTAAAATTAGGGGGTGAAGGTGCTGAATTCCACAAAGGAGATAGGTAGAGAAGCACTTCTTAGGAATATAGAATAAATTACAACGGGGGAAAACCCGGAATCCAGCAATTTAAAGAGAATGAGATGGTAACGGGGCTTGGGTAAATAACGCGAAAGGGAAGAGGGAACACACACACACACACACACAAAGCAACGCTAGCAGTTGGAATTGTCAGGTACTACTGGAGATTATGATTGAAGCAAGACAAACTTTTAATAACATTACATTGGCAGAAGTCGGCTCTCTAGTGTCATGAACAGAGCGCGTCAATCCGACTCCATATTGAAACTAAAATTCTCAACATATTTACAATGAGGCAAATCATGCGGAGCCCTACTGAGTTCGCTTGGCGGAATTAATGCCGCCAAGGGCGTCAGTAGGCCACTCCACTGAATTGGGGGCACTATAGAAATGGAGTTGGACTTGTAAGTTTGGCGGGAGTTCTTGACAGACCTCAGTGGCGTTTACTTTTGGCATAGGGAGATCAGGGTCAGGGATGCTTTAGCTGGTCCCGTTGGCTTGGTGTCCTTTTCAGAGGTAGGTGGGGTGCGCGGAGATTGTCCTAGAGCTGGGTGGAAGTGGGCATCACAGCTGACCTCGCATTTCTGGGAATTTCCCTATACTTGTAACAGTCAACATTGGCCATGCGAGCGGCGGGTGGCGTAGTCCATTCTGGTGATAACCGCGCCGCAGTCAGAAGGGATTGACAATCCACGAGATTGGTGTGGCCGTGCATGCTTCAATGTCTACGCTTTACGATGGTTTTCAAAGTAGTACATGTTGCAGGCGTTGATAATTCCCGGGCTAACTCTCTTTCCCGTATGCAGATGGAGCACTTCAAGGAATTGGCTCTTGCCGCTGTACCCCTCCCAGAACCGACACCCGCTGGCCTGAGGAGTCTGGCGGGGTGAGGTAACGAGGATGATAGGTAGGTCAATCGCACCTAGCACCTAGAAGAGTCTCAGCAAGGTGACCAGGGAGCTCAGCAGCTTCCGTAGGTCCAAAGGTCACGGGACACTGGACACTCCCAGTCGACTGCATCTTGCAATTCCGTATGGCCCTTAAGCAAGCAGGCCTCTCCCTCATGCCACTTTAGGATCATAGAGGGGTGCGGCAAGCAACCACCTTCCGTGATAGTGGGCACCTAATTTTTCTGGCCACCCGGAGGGGTTGGGTGACGTGGGAAAAATAGTGAGTTCTTCAACATATGAGGCTCCTCTCTTCCACGCGGTGGCTCTCATTGCATTTTGGGCACTAAGAGTAGGTGAATTGGTTGCTCGGACCAAGAGGGACAGCTCAGGCAGGGCCCTGGTACTCCAGGACCTGTCTGGGGGGGATTCCTGTCCGGTCATAAGGGGATCTAGGACAGACCAGGCCAAGGGGGGCGCTATGGTGATCTTACGGGTATGCGCTGATGCAACCTTTTGTCCTTGAAGGCACTTAGAATTTTCACCATTGGCAAGGGAGCACATGCTGGGCCTCTTCGCGTCATGCGGACACAACTCCTCACGCTTCTGGAACATCACAAAGAAGGCCCAGCGACGATGGGGCATACAGGGAGTCAATTCTGGCACACACGCATTTTGCAGGGGGGCAGCCTTCACTGCAGCACAGATGGGCACGAAGGCTGGCGACATCCTGAAGACTGGTGGGTGGAAATCCTTGGCGTTCTGGAGCTATGGCTGGCCAATTGATCTGCCTTAACGTTTTGAGTTCCTTTCCAGATCGACCTGCTGTGGAGGGGAGGAAGCGAGCATGGATCTGCAGCCACAGTTTCATCCTCTGGGCTGACCAGCAGGCTCGTAGTGGTTATATGGGCCCGAACCTGTGACTGGGTGCACGGGCATTCATACGTTGGCTTGGAAAGGGGGAACTGCTGTGGCATAGCGTGCTACCTCTGTTGTTCGGGGAGTGAGGTGGGCCTCCCCCGGATGTGACGGTCATTCACCGGGGCGGTAATGACCTTGGTTGGTGAAAGGAAAGGCCTTGGTTATACAGGCCATCCATGATGTGAGGTGATGGTCATTCACCGGGGTGGTAATGACCTTGGTCTGTTGAAGGAAAAGGCCTTGTGTATACAGGCCATCCACGACATGTGGTTCATTCAAGAGCTTCGCTGTGCCTTGAGATGGGGCTTGGGTTACTACATTCCTTACACCGCCTATAAGATATTACAAAATGATTTGCAAAGGGGGCTGGACTTGATCTTGATGGGATGGGGGGATAAGGACTAAGCAGACGCTTGCCCTTATCCGTGCCGGTATGGGGGGGTCTTAAGGTTCGGCGTGTACCTATGGCACCCCCTTTTCGGGGTGTAGGATAAATCCTATCCTTGAGGAGGGCCCTGGGATCATCCCACTTGCTATGCAGCGGAGGGTGGGGCTTGGGGCTCACCTCCCAGACAAGGGCTGACCAAAAGTCATCATGCAACTTCAGCAGTTGGCTTTGGGGCCCGGTATCTCGCTCACCGGCTAGGGGAGATGGTTGGGAGCTGCCTCTTGACCCTAGTCCGAAGATACGGTTGACCCCCCCTTTCTCAGGTCATAAAATACAAGTTCAAGGTCAAGTTCAAGTTCAAGCTTAAGTTCACCCCTTTATGTTAATTAGGCATATTAATAAATTGCCCTAGTTCAACCCAAGCTCTGTCTGTGATCTCGTTATTTCGTGGGTTGGGCGGCAAAGTTCTCTCAATCCCTAATACATATATATTTTAAAGTCTCCAGATAAAAATAAACAGCACCTTGACAGTAATGGAAATGAGAAGCAGTAGGCTTTATAAGCCCAGTATTACAACCTGCTCAAGGCACTAAGAAATGTCACAGCCATGGTTGTTTTAACAGAAAACAAAACAAACTGGAGACAAGCTCTGATTACGGCAACTATAGTATGAAATAAAAGTTTATAGGAAAAAACATTATCCAAAATGCCATGAATTATTTCTATATTTCCTGCATGAAGCATTTTCCCTAACTCATCATAAGTAAGACCTTTAACATTTACTACACAATCTTACATCAAAGGGATAATTCACATACTATTCTAATAATTCTGGTATACTCATAGAGGAGTGAGGCAGCAGGACAGGACCCCTGTGCCTATTGCATATTGTGTAACATGAGACATATGCACTCATGTCTACAGTGCATCGAACTTTCATACCAGCCACAAAAGTGTTTATTGATATACTAACAAAATCATTAGGTACACATTAAACAGTTTGTTATGTTGCAGGCTCACATAAGAAGACAGTCTTTTCACACCCAAGCTGCATAAGGCTTTAAAGGCCATAACAAGCAATCTGAGTTGCACCTAGAAACAGACTAGAAGCCACTGAAGTTGTTGCAGCAAGTGACTTATGTATTCCCTATAATCAGGCCAGGTCAGCAGTCTAGCCACAGCATTTTGGACCCACTGCATTTTCTGAACAGTTTCCAAAGGCAGTCCCACATAGAATGTGTTACAACAATCCAAACTGGATACACTGAAGGCATGTGTCACCACAGCCAGTTCTCATCTCTTCAAAACAAGTACAGGTGGTGCACTAGTTCTAGCTGTGAAAACATGCTCCTGGCCCTGGCTGAAATCTGAGCAACCAGGTTCAGATCTATATCCAGAAGTACACCCAAACTGTGATCCTGAGACTGCAGAGGCAGCGTGACTCTATCCAGCACAGCCTAAATTGCTGAATGCCTTTGCTATAAGATGTCATGATACAGTTAAAAACACAGGCAAACACCAGTTCTTAGGTTTGTAGATTTGTAGCCAGATACACCAAACGGAGAGGTCTAAACAGCAGCTATTAGCCATGCTACCAAATGAACACTCCATGGAGCTTTGCATGTCAGTATAAGATGCTGGATCACAAAATGACTGTTTCTTTCTCATTCTTGGAACTACTCTGTGTCATCAAAAGGAAGGGTAGAACTTTGCTTGATCCAGCAAATAAATTCTTACATTTCCATTTGACCATGGTTAAACAGATGTCTACAAAAACAGATGTCCACAGCCCTGTCACACTATGGGCTGACAAACAAGTAGGATACAAGAAGGGATGGTTATGATGAAAAGGCAGACTTCATTTTCAGTGACTAGAATCACCAGGGAAGAAATTAGATTGAGCTTTCACCTCAGTGTTGTCCCTGCGTGTCTCCCACTTAAGGGAATGATTCTCTTTCATTCCTTTGGGATCATGTAAAGCACTGCACTCACCTACAATTTAAACTAAGAACAGAACCACCCTTCCACATGTCACTGATGGAGACACTCTGAGGCATGAGGGGTGCAGAAGGAGAAAAGAGCATGGTATCACTGTACAACATTGGTGATTCTCAAAAAGAGTTCTTTGCCCACATCAGTCACATCCACAAAAATGACAAGCATTCTGCTAGTTGTCCACAGGCAGATATTAACTGACCAGTCAATTGACAATTATTTGACCAGCTGATGAAGTAATGCCACAACCCTATTTTGTATAAAGACATATTTGTGTCATTTTTCAATCCAACAAAATCCAAGGTAGCTTGACTATTTAAAAAAACCATTGGGCAAAGCTACTTTGAATGACTTCCTTGTATGGAAACGCCAGGGGGAAAACAGAGAGAGAGAGGTGGAGAGAGAGAGAGAAAGGTGGGGAGAGAGAGAGAGAATAATAAAGAAAGCAATAAATTTTTTACAAAGTAGGTAATGGCATTCGGGGAATGCCATGGATAGACATTTTGTCAACCCATGCACATTAATTTAGTACAATATATCATTAGCCTCTGAAATGTTTGGTGGTATTACCACAACAAAAATGATGATATCATTCTGATCCCTCTACATATTTTTCTCCCATTTTTACTTCTAGCTCCACAGGCTATGACATAGAAATACACCCACAACTTGGGAACCAGAGGGCTAATTTCCTTGTCAGCTTCAGAAACTGTCTCCTCTTTGCATCACTACTCTGCATGCTATTTAAAGAATAATGCATCAAAAATTAATCAGACCAAGTGAAACTTTTCATGTCTCGCTGTAGAGAGCATCTATTTTCATGCTTGCTGAGATGATCCTCAGAATTTCAGTTTTTAATTCAGCTGCTGAATTCCACAAGCAAAAGCAAATCATACAGAGGACATTCTTTACACTCATACTGCCTAACAGGCTTCTTTCCATGATCTTCTGTAGGCAATGCATCATTTCTTAATATCATCACTTTTAGCCCTTGGACATATCTTAACAGAGATTTCCCACACTCTTCTTTCCAGTTTTTCACAGGGGAAAAAGAGACACTGCTGCAGTACAGCTTTACAATTGAGATACTTTCATGACTAAGACAGAATGTGTTCATTAATGATGCAATGCTGTCATTGAGGACCACTGTCTGCCCTGTCATGTCCTCAGTAGGTCTGACACTTCCTTGCATCCTCAAGGCTTCTCAGGGGGGAGAGCTTGAAAGATCAGACCCATGATGGTTAGGCAGCAGTCAAAGGCAGCCACACTGTACAGGCTTACTGGGTTGAAAGAACAAGGCTGTCTTATTGAGGAGAGAGTTCTGAGGGAAGTTCAGAATAAACAGGGTGAGCAAGCTGAGATGGTGGGGGGAGAGAGACAGAGAGAGGTAAGGTTTACAGGACTGTGAAGGACAAAGATCAAAGAGAACTTCCATCTCAAAGAGAACTAAGGAATAAGGCAGAAGCTGAGGACACAATAATAGGTCTGGAAGCAATAACTTAATTGTTGCTCTGTTACACAAATAATCAACCACAGGTAGGAAGAGGAACTTTTACAAGAATAGCAAAAGGAAATGAGTATCTACGCAAGGAAGCAGGACAACACAACAGGTATAGGAGGTTGCCTGAGAACAGGAGGCCCATACTTTCCAAAAGGAGGATGGTGGTCCAGCCCAGCTACCCAAAGGAGCCTGGTTCTAGTTTCCTCTGGTCCTGACAACAGAAAGAACAGTGAGCACAAGGAACAGGATCTTGTGACAAAGCTATTATGGATAACAATAATTTCATTTGTTTTACTTTGGTTGAGATTTACACTCTTACTCATTTTTGATACATTTTGGAGTTTGTATACTTCTTATTGTTTTAGGTGCTAGAAATCACCTTCTGAGGACATAGACCGAAAAAGGTCTTACTTATAATGACAGTAGTAATAGTAAAGTAATAATAATAATCAACAAGGTGTAAAGGAAAGCATGGTCTTCCAAGTGTTTAGACTTCCACTCCCAGAATCATTAATCACTGGCCAAGGCATCTTGAACTTCTGGGTGCTGAAGTCCAAAACAGCTGGAAAGCCAGAACTGGGGAATAACTGCCCTAAATCATCATAACATTTGCATACATCTTTTTGATTTTCAGCCCCTCTCTCTGCAGGCCTCACTTGTGTTTGAACCATGTTCAAAACCATTTTCAGGCCCCTAGAGCAGGGCCTACTTGAGCCAAAGGAAAGAGAGAAACCCACTTATGCTGGATATTGTTATCACAGTTATGATATGTCTGGTGAGAGCACAAAAGGATATCAAATAATTTGGCCTTTGCTTGACCTTTCTCTGCCACCCTACTCCACATGTTTGCAGAGGTCCACCGGACAAGCATGTATTGAATGCGGTCGTTAATGGTTGTACATTCCAAAACCTCATTCAGGCAGGCAACTTAGGCCTCTCTGATGCTTTAGGGAAAAACCTCCTTGCAAACCGGCTTTGCTCGATGCGAATCTACACAAAGCTGCACGGCCAAGAGCCGAGCCATTCCTTTATGTTGGGCCATCAGTATACTGGCCATACTATTGTCATCCAGCGTTAAATTCATCATGCAAAACCTGACCTTTTCCAACTCCTTTGTCCAGCTCCAACCTTCCTTTGTTCTCACCGAGCATGGCATAACCTGTAGGTAATATCCACCCTATATAAGGTCCCCATTTTCAGGACTTCCTCGGAACACTTTGGACTTCCATCCTGCCTTGCTGTCGGTTTGTCCAGTGAACTCCCCTCAGCAAACCGCGCTGAGCTTCCATCCCTGCAACCCCATCTTCTCTCCAGGACTATGAGACCAGGTGCCGTATTACCCACTCCCCAAAGCTCTCCATTTCTATTTCTCAGTTAGTTAGTGTATGTCATGTCTTTCGTGTTATTGCCTTCAATAAAATATTATTTGTTACTTTAAAACCCTTGTCTAGCCACTCCCTGACCTGACGCTGTATACATAGGGTTAAAGATCCTAGCTGAAGTTACCTTGTCTCTCGTTAGCTTAAGAGAGTGCTCGAGCTTAACTTCCCCATCTTGTGCTTTTATTTGGTTATTTGGGTGCCCCTCCCGGGACCCCCAACATACAGGGTAACAATATCACTCCTGAATGAGTGACAAATCCAGTGCTGGATACTGTCTTTTAATGTCAATAATTTACACCTAGAGGGTAGGGAAGCCAGACTTCTGGATGCAGTCAGATTTGGTTGAGGCATCTACATTTTCTCTCCAAGATCATCTTGTCTCCAAATTTTGAATATACAAACAATTATTGAAAAAGTAAACAGCTTTGGTAAGTTTAATGTATTTGCATATCTGCTCTAATTCCATCTCATCTGTGGAGATCACAGTGATAGCTATGTTGGTGTATGTCAGTTAGCACAGAGGACATTATGTACAGCCACTGGACTTGCAGTCTCAGCCATAAGCAGGAGATGACATATGCTGCAATATCAGTGCAATAAGCGGTGAGATAAAGTCTAAAATATATCATTGCTACCTGCAGCAATATTAATCACAACAAGAGACTATACTGAAAGGGAAGGAAATTAAAGCAGCCTGCTCTTTTCTTAGAGATTCTGAAAACATTAGCTCTTGTTCCACAAGTCTCAGCTCTACAAGGAGATGCCAAAGCTGATGATGCAGTGCAATAAAATTGTTATATATCCTGAACAGAGATTTTCACTGATACACCCTTTGCAATAGAGTAGAAACAGCTTCATACATTCCCTCTCTAAATGACCATAAGCACCCAGGGTCTTTTTGATTGACCTTTCAATACTGGCACTCGCTTCTTCCTAAGTACAGTTGTGTTTAACGTAGACAGATGTTACGGGAGTGTGACATACCAAGAAGGAACTTATACTGACATAGCCAGAATGTTATCTATCAGGTAAAGAGTGGCTACTTCCATTTGAGTTCCATTGACATTATACAGGCCTTTCTGTATGTTTTATTTGTATCTCTCAGTACCAAATAAAAGAAAATAATATACAGCAAGCATACTCGCCCTTTACAGGTTTTGTGTGAAAATGTGAAAATAACAAAAATGGTTGCAAATTAAAACCTCTATCTAAACTATCAATATAAAAGTCTAAAATTTCTAGATTAAATCCAAGATTAGTTAGAGTAAAACTACTGAAATATATTAGTTGATTTCAGTGGGTCAGATCTAGATAGGACTAATACTGGATTTAGAACTCCAAAACATTTATCTGATTTTATTATCATATAGATCATCTTTCAGTGTTATCCCTTTCAAGGTCACAAAGTATTAAAGCATAAAATTCTACAAGCATAAAATCAGAACATTAAATAATACATATCTAAAAATCCATTAGCAACAGCAGCTGATGTAATAGCTGGAGAAGAACTGAAGAGAATTGGTCAAAAATATTTCAGGTTCTCTTAAAAACCACTACTTCTCTATCTGGAAAAAGAATTTCAGAGTCACTGTTCAAAACTGTTAACTATAATCGTATCTAATTAAGCTATTGCACTAATGCACTTGTGCATTTTTAGAGTAAGTATAAGCATGGTATACAGTTTTTATTATGCAAACAAGCATACAAGGTGGTTGTGTAACTGGTTATGTTACTGACTACACAACTCTCACATATCTGCTTTACGCAGCCAATGCACTAGTTGGGTTTTACATTCTCCTAGCATTAAATTAAGTTTAGAGCACAGTTAGTTCTTCCTAAAAAAGTGTAATTGAAATCAATGGAGTTTAGTTGTCACTAACGAGTCCAGTTTACTTGAGTGACATAAGTCTACTCTAGGTAGTACTAACAATGGATTCAGCTCTACATACCCTTGCTGGACCTTGGAATTATAACCACAGATCATTCATGAAAAGCAAAGAATCAGGGACCACTTCATGCAAAATACCTGTTGCTTCAGAGATAATGCCACCCTGTCTAGAACTAGAGGATTGTCCTCACCCATATTACTAGGACCTTTGGCTAATAGCACTTTGATTCTATCTAGACTGAGTTCTAGCTTGCTCATCACGATCCATTGCATTCTTCATTGACTGATTTCACATGTTGTGGCAGAATAGTCTCATCTCCTTCCACTATAACATGTGCACATGTACATGCAGTGCATCAGACTGTGTGAATGAAATGCTTTTGTGAAGCTTCTTATACACTTCACTTACTTCTGATGATCTAAGGAACAAAGAATCCAAGTGAAGAAAAAGAGGTGGCAAGAGAAAGGGTGGAGCCAAAATTCTCCATATCTATCTCACTGCCTTATCTATAGTTACTGAAATGCAAAACCACTGTTCTTTCTTTCTGGCAGCTTCCACTCCCATCTCTACCCTTTCCCCACAAAAATAACCTTTTTACAGTGTGATGTTATGTCATCTCATAGCATTGTTCTTGGGAACTTTGAAAACAAAGGGGAAACAGTGACCACATGGCTGTCATGACCCCTGAAATTTCACATGAGCTTTCTTCTGATGCATTATTTCACAGCAAGAACACCAGGGTGTAACAGAATTTTCTATGAAAAACAGTCAGGTTCATTAAGTCATAGTTACCACAGTCCATACATTCCTCTTAGCTGTATGAGTGAGGATGGACACAGTGACCCTCTGGATGTCGTTGAACTACACTTCTCAGGTGTTCTAACCAACATAGCCAACGGCGAGGAAAATTGGAAGTTCCCTATTGCTGTCTTAGAATCCATCAGCCTGGTGTGCCAAGTACCTTATTCATTTGGCAGACAGAAGAGGGAGATGAGATAAGGCTCTTTCATGGGGATTCCACCATGCATCATGGTAGTCACAGTAAGATGGGATCAAGACATAGTAGTCACAAGTAAGATGGGATCAAGACATTTCCTGCTCTATCATTTATTCTGTTCTCAGTAGTACGTAGCCAGTGTAAAAAGCCTAGTTGGATTTGCTAAGTAGGGAAGATATTTTCCAAGACAAAAAGTCCTCATATACAACCCTGAGCTCCTTGGAGGAAAGGCAGGATACAAATGTCATAAGGCAAACAAGGTGAGACATATGCAAATATCACTAGAACACAGCCACCTAAAATGATGACACACAGAAAAAGTACTGGAATACAATTTATAGGTTGTTGTAATAAACATGAGCACAAATGAAACCCCAATTTATTTTGCTCCACTTCACAAATCAATCACTCAAATAAATAGCAACTACAAAGACTGAGATATAGTGAAAACTGACATCAAGAAACTGTTCCAAAAAGTATCTCAACCCTCTACTGTGTGGGATTATCCTGTATTTCTTCATTACTTTAATTTGGCCATGTGTCTTCATCCCCCTTACTTCTTTAGAGAAAGGACTTTTTCCTTCCCCTTTGGTCATCCATCTCAGTGCAGTTATCTGACACTTGAACAATTCCTAGCTAGCTGTGGCATCTCAAGCACCTTCCCTCTCACTTGACAAAATATTATCAATCATATTGTCACAGAATTGACCCATTAGTTCTGAACTGGCTTCCCCAAACCAGACTGGATTTCTTTTACCTGGTGGCTTTTTTCTCCATTCAACTGTCCATAACCAAGGAATTTTACTTATTTATTCACCTATTTGTATATTTATATCCTATATTATATCATAAGACCTCTGAGGCTCACCATTTCTCAGTAGATCAAAGGCAGCATTTAGAGATGCTTTTTGTTTTTTGGATAGCACCTCCTAGAATCTTCTAACTAGCATGACTGGTGGCCCTGCTGGATGTGGGGGGTGGTTCTGGAATTTGCAGTCCCAGAAGGTAATTTTCCCAAGCCCTCATTAAAATCCATGTCTGTGTTTGCATTTTTCATGTACAAGCAAAAACAAACTGGGTCACCTTTTTCATTATGCGACATGCCTGTGAAGGCCTGGGGGGAAAACATGAAAAACGCTCCCCATTCCTCCCTCCCATTTTTTCTGGGCCTTCACATCTTTTTCATTAGTCTGCAGTTTAATAAACATGTCAGGCTGCTCTAGTTCTTCTACAAACCCAGTGACACAAAACTTATTGAAGCCCTCAGAAGAAAAATCTGTTTGCAGAAGAAAAAATAAAAAATGCACGGTCTATGCTCCTGCAGTGTTAATACTGCCAGAGAAGAAAGACTCACCTGCATACAAGCAAGTCTAAATTTCTGGCAGATAATTTGGATGCCATCCCACTGTAAATTGGGAGCTGGTATGTTCACACGTGCACGCACACACACACACACACACAGAGTACCAAAAAGTATCCAAAAAGCAGTGATGAAATCATTCCATCTTACTCTAATAAAAAGGGTTTTTTTTTAATTTCACGATGTACAAATACCAACTGCTTTACCCTTTTAAAAAAAACTTTCATTCAATCACTTTTTCATTCAACCACATCAAATAGCTCAAGATTGTGAATCAAGATCACACTATGTAGGTTACAGTTTACAAAATGGGAAGGTACGTGGTGATTTGTTTTGTAATAACTTTAAAAAACTATCCTCCTGTCTATTTATTTCTAAAATTTATTTACTATTTTTTAATCAATAATAGCTCATAAGATGCTTCACAAGCTGTGCACAAACACTTTGTCATTGATTTCAGTGGGACAGTTAACCATGAGGTTTAAGTTCTCCCACTTAAAATCAATGAAAAGTACAATGCTAAAGATTTAATCACATAGTTAACTCTCCAACTAAAATCTATGAAATAGAACTCTACCCAGCTTGTACCTTCAGTCATTCCACCTTCCTAAAAATCTTAACAATGTAAAGTGCATTTTAAGGAAAAGATTGGTGAGATTAGAAGGAACTAGTAACAAGAGACCACAATGGAGTCTGCCAGAACATTCGCAAAACTTGGAAAAATATTTTCCATGCTGTGTGGGGCATTCTGGGAACAAGAATCCCAGCCCCACTCCAAAAAAAATATTCCCAAGCCCTAAGCACTGGATTCAAGTACAATCCCAATTCTATGTTTTAATCACATTTTTCGATCCTGTCACTGAACAGAAGTCTAAGCATATCTGATGATGGTAAATTTGAACAGGAACCTTTAAGGATCTGTCTCCAAAGCTGTTTGGAAAACAACCACTGAGGTAGGCATTAGCCTGGAAGATGGAGGTCTCTGAAGGCAAATTTACACTAGTGCTGTCACATGTATAAGATGTCCCAATGATCATGCCAGATACATGTATGATAGGAATATTTAAAATGGGGACGGTATTTCAACACTGTGAGACATCCCATCAAGAAATAACCAAACTCAGCATGTTTTTTTTGAATTTGGGGAACTTTTTACAAAAGAATCATTTCCACAAAATAAAAAAGGAGGCAGAGGGAGACCATTTTTTTAGTAGAATGAATTTTTTGCACAAAATAAAGCTTTCAGTACACAAAAAAATGGCCTTTCTGCACAGCAACCAAGTCTTTTGCACAAAAATTATTTTGTCACAGAAAGTAACCAAATGCAATAATAATAATAATAATAATAATAATAATAATAATACACAAAAATTTGCATAATTTTATCCACTGGGGGAAAAAATAATTTGTACTTGCATGCAGCAATGAAATACATGCAGATTTCACTCTCAGATGCATAATGCCACTGAATGCAAGTTTTCACAACTTATTCTGAAGTAAATATTCTGTTTTGCAAGGATGGAACTACATTCCCAAAGACAAGTGCTCTCAAATCAACCCCCCACCTCCATTCTTTCTCAATGCATCTCTGTATTGCAAGTACACTGAGAAGTCTATAAATCTACGGAATAAATTAAACAACTGAAACAGAGCTGAACCCAAATTCTATTATTTTTTAATTAAGAATCTATATATCTTCATCAGTCTCTAATTAACTGAAAGATCATTTAACATATCACTACAAATGAGCAGACGCTAATATTAATCCATTATGAGACAGTGGGTATGACACTAAGAAATGATCCTCTTTTAAATTAAGATCACATTAAACCACAAATCTAACAGAACTTCTGTTTTATGTAAGAAAAATAGGACTGGCATAACATTTATTTCCATTAATAGGATAAGCATTTTCTTTTCTATTCTCCTCACAGCCTCTGCTACCTACTTGTGTTTGAAACTTCAATAAAAGTTAGCTACTGACAGGGAAAGTTTTGTGTGAGAGAGCAGGAAGGCCCGTTAAGAGACACAGAGCACAGGTGAAGGGAGCCAGTGTTTCCTCATTTAACCTTTCAGTGTCACTGAATTTCTTTGTCATTTTAAATAACAACATTATTAGCACCATTTTGATCCCAATATTCAATAAGCACAGTGCTTTTCACACTGAAGATAGGGGAAAGAAAAACAGATAAGCACTTTTTCTCACTGATTTCAAAGGGTTGTATCCCTTGAAACGAAAAGACCTAAGTACCATTGATTCTACCAGGTTTACAGTAACTATGATGAATTCTGGGCACAATACATTGTATTTGAACTGGCTGTATCACACACACACACACACACGGATTCTGACACTCATACACAACTGTTACCTGAAGTGCTACAGTCTACTATGAGGTTTTTGTTACCCAGTTCTGCCAGTGTTATGACCTCTGCCTGAATTGCTATCCGAAGCAGAAATTCTCAACTCTAAGAGTCCTCTGACCCAGTAATCCAGTTCTTTGTTGTTGCTGTCAGGTGATTTAAACCAACAAGTTATTTTAGTTAGCAACAGAAAACAACACTTTCGTTACCTTTTCTCCAACTAACTGTGGCTCCTATGGAGTCTGCCTTACAGCAAGGGGCTGGCCAGGGAGCAACCCAGCTATTGGGGTGTCCTCAAAGCTCAAGTAGCTCACCTGGGAGAGGCTGAGGAGGAGGTCACGAGGTCAGCCCCAGCCTCGATTGATCCCACACTAGGTTGCTTCCCACTCTTGCCACACACAGGATTCAACACAGTTAAGCAGAGAATTGTTTAAATAAAATGGCCCTTATTCAACCCATTTCTGCATCTGGTCTCTTTATTTCCTTGGTGTGTGAGCAACGGATTATTCTCCACACATAAAAAGCGCTTTTGAAAAAAAATGCAGAATTATTAGATGAAGTATACTATGGAAATTGAAACAGTCATTAATGCAACTTTCTAGTGAGTTTGGAACAACATGTTTAGTGCTTAAACTCTGGACTGGAAATTAATGCCTGGTAACAATGTAGATAGGTTTTGTCTAATTAGATTTAAAATTACTGCCTTGGATTTAATAGCACTGTTAGTTAATATGATAATTATATGCCACTTAAATACCAAAACTTAACAGTTGAAATGAATATTTGCTGAATACCAAACATATAATTAATAAAAATGCATTTTTATTATATTTTATTGAGTATGAAAAAAAGAGGAAAAAATGAAAAAAGAAAAACATAAAATACATAATATACAATATACAATACAAGTAAACATAACAATAAATCATAAAAGAACCCACTAACATACCTCCCTAAACTATCTGAACAAACTAGAATCTAGACTAGCAAATGCTAATAACTAAGGAAACAAACACCAAACACATACTTAATAAAAATGCAATTTTACGTCTACTCTTTAATAAACTTCAGCTGATGAAATCAAAAATGCTTCCTTGTAATATTGAGCCACTCTAAAAACCCATTGGTGATACTTGAGCTTCAAAGTATTCAAAAAATATTTTGACTGACAGAAGAAATATCTAAATATGCATCTCTTTCATATAGGAAGCCCAGTTTATCATGACAGCTACATGGAACCTCAGAGTTTACTGAAAAACACCAGATGAGAAGGATGAACTGGGAAGATTTCTAGAAATAAAATACAAAGCTGGAAGAAAGCTCAAAGGCTATCTAGCCCAAACAGTATGAAATCCAATACCATAGCATCATTGATAGGTGACCCATCTGAGCCTAATCAGAAAAGTGTGACAAAGCAAGCCCCATTAGCATCCAAGCCAAATTATCCCACTATCAAATAGCATCATGGTTAATTTAGTGTGTGAATTAATGGCAGCCCTTATTTGGGCAGGATGAAATATAATTTTCCTTCCCCTCTCCCCAACTATGGCCCTTTTCACATGCTTTTTTCTAGCACAAGTGCCCCTTAAGCACCAGGCAAATGGGAGCATCGCTCCGTACAACGCATTCCCACTTGTGTGGCGCTCACAAGGCTGAAGCAGGGCGCAGGCACATTTTTTGATTTTTGGCTTTAAGCCGAAAATGTCCTGCGCTCACGCAATGCTCGTGGCGCCCTCGCGCACTTACCTGCGTGCGGTGCGTCAGCAAGCCAGGCAGGTCGCGCTTCCTTCCCCAGCGCAGCCTGCAACTTCCATAGTGCGCTGAGGAAGGAAGGGGCGGGGCGCTAGTGCGGCGGTCGCGCAAACAGGAAGTGACCTGGGGTAGGAAGGAGGGGGAAGTGGCAGCGTTTCAAACGAGGCTTCTCGTGCAAGACGCCCTCCCCCGTCGTGCAAACAGGTAACATGCGAAAAGGATATATATCAGACATGGGAACTTAGACCCAGTTTAAACAAGATCACAATGAACTCAAGGCAGGCAGAATGAGGGAGGGAAACCCTCTTTGAAAACAGATTTATATGCTACCTGTGTACACAATCCAACCAAAATTAAGTACTTCTAATCTCATTTATTTCAATACACATCTATTCTATTCACAGAAATGAAACTTAATTAGATTGGAAAATTAAATACTGGAGGTTAAAGATGGAAGGATAGTTCTTTGTTATCTCCCCACTCCCCCAAGTTCTGGTAACATTCTCCATCACTTCTTGAAAGCAAGTAAGGATTCACATTATTCACAGATGATAGAAAATGTCGAGACTCCAGGTTTCATTTTTATAATCTTTTTGTTTAGGTAGTGGTGGCTAAAAATCAATGGACCAGTGACTCCTATTGTTCTGTTACCTTTACCTTTCAACAGATTTTAGTGGAGGCTATATCTGATACTCTTTCTTGCTACATTACTCCCTGTAACCTCACAAAACAAGGCAGTGACCCTTTCTTCAAACTCAATGGCCCTCCACGTTTTTGTCCAGTTAATAATTTCTGCAGGTTGTTAAAAGAAAACCAACCTTGGCTTTCAGGCCTCAGGATGTTAAAGGTTTCTCGAAACATGGACTTTTATTACCTTTTCTTTAATGTTCTGAGGATATCAAATTCCACAAAGTTTTGGTGAGATTCTTTTCCATCATCTGTTCTGTGACAACAGTGGAATGTGCAAAATAAAAGCCCTGAAAAAAAATCCCATTCCTTCCACAATGTTCTTGTCAGCTGTTTGAGCCAACAGATCAGGTGGTAAGGATAGATTCTAGAATCATGACTAAATTTAAAGGACTAAACTATTAAACACAGGAAAGTAAAAAGGCAAATGTCACAATCCATTGGAAAATTTTGTTTAAAAAGTACAACTTTCATTCATAACAATATAAAATAAATCCTGCTGGATTAGGCCAAAGGTGTCTCTAGACCTGCATTCATTCTTTTCTACAGTAAAATGTCCTAGAAATCCACAAGCAGGATATGAATGCAATGGTACCCTCCTAGACATGTAGCCCAGAAACTCTTGTTAAGAAGCCTAATATTTTTGATACTGGAAGTAATCACTGATAGTTGGTGGACAGATGACTCAGTGGATGACTCTGGGTTCTAGTAATATGAGAGGAGAAGAAAAACTTCTTATTAGTCTTTTTCTCCACAAGGATGGAAAGAATATTTGTAAATACTTGAATCCCAGACAAAAAAAGAAAGTTCCTGAGTGCCCTGAGTGCCGGGAAAGCCTGTTGAGGAAAATCCTGGATGGATGAGAATCTTCACATGTTTCTGCACAGAAAATGGCATTTTCTGGGCAGAAATGTTGCTTTTGCACAGAAATCATGAATTGTCTATTACTGAAAGTAGAAACAAAATCTTTAAATATTTACATCCCTACTCCAAACCATGCATTATTTTATAAGGAAAACAAAACAAAATTTTCGGCCTAACATTATGTGCTAAGAGTTTCCCATGTTCATTCTGCTGTATAGTGTAACTTCAAACTATCCTTTCCCACAGACAGATCTGTCAAACTCTTTTCTGAGTATAAGCCATATGTTTTCTGTATGTAAGAGAAAATAAATGTGTATAAATCATCCTCAGCTATTTTTGATGCCTGTCCTCAGCTCACTTGTTTGGAGGCCTCATGAAAAACAAAGCAATCCTTCCAGGATTTTTTAAGGTTTATCACCTTGTGTGTCATTGGTCACAGACAGATCCAACACAGGGCTGCCTAGAGCCAATTTTGCAACATACATAATTCAGGATTCATGCAGTAATATTGTAATCAGGACAGGATGTGCTGTCTTCTGGTCCAGCTGCACACCAATGGCAGTGGGGAAAAGCTGGATAGGAGTCAGATGCAGCAGATATCAGGAATTGTTAAAAAAGAATCCTTTTTCTGGAGATTTGAAAAAAGTAAGTTCCTGGAAGAGCGCCTAGGAATGATATGCATTATTTGGACAATACAGCAGGCAAAGCAACAGACCCAACTTTGCTTTGAAGGACAAAGCTGAGACAATTATCATAACAGAGTGGTATTTATAGGGCCTAAATATCCTTATGGCACCAGATCCTATCCGATCTTGGAAGCTAAGCAGAGTCTGCCCCAGTTAGTACTTGGGTGGGAGACCCCCAGTGAATACCAGATGCTGTAGGCTATATTTCAGAGGAAGGAATTGGCAAAACCATCTTTGAGTATTCTTTGTCTAAGAATGTCATATGAAATTCATGAAATCACCATGAGCCAACAGGCAACTTGAAGACACACATACACACATACAGCCATGATTGGATCCCATTCTGGAAGAAAGGTGGGGTACAAACCCACCAGCAAGGAGGAAAAAAAGATATTCTTGATTTTTCATTGCAAAAGCAAAATAAGTCAGTCACTCACTATAAATTTATTGATTAGTCAATTGAGCATATCAAAAGACATAATATCAAATGTTATAGCAAAATAGGTGAAAACTTACATCCATAAACCCTAAGTGTCTTCTGAGCATGAATGCTCCTCTCTCTCTCCCCCTCCCTCCCTCCCTCCCTCCCTCCCTCTCTCGTGAACCCTTACTTGGTTGGTGAAACGGTAGTTCCTCTTTCTCACTTCTCACCCAAGGGCTCACTGAGTCTGGTTCTTAGATGTATTTGGAATATGCAGGATCCTGAATGCAAACACCTTCTGTCCTTCATTATCATAATCTCATTCTTCCTTGGAATCATTAGTCTTAAATGTCAAAGGAAGTGTGCATAACAGTAAGAAGGTCAGTGCAGAATGACAGTAGAATATCCCAGTCACACATACCTTCACAATGCACATTCGTGGAACAAACACACAACCAGTTTGGGACCATATGCCTGACATGCAGAAGTAATGCTAGTTACAGATAATCCATGATCTGGATAGATGATAAAAATCATATTGAGATGTTGGGAAAGGGTGAGGAATATGTGCTCTCTCTGTGGATGAAGTTTGACACAACTCACAATGGTGAAAGATGGTAGGGGTAATGGTTCAACACTCTTTGGAGCTAATGTTGAGCCACTGGGAGGACCAATGATGAGGAATGGTGGGGGTTGTGGTCCCACAACCTCTGGAGGGGCACGTCCTATATTCTTGCTAAAAGGAATACTTGCAGCTCCAAACATCCTTGCCAAACATTATCAGAAAGGCCACACATTCTTTATTGAACCATGGGATTCAGAACTCTTGTTTATTTAATACTCTTCTACCAATACCAATCCATGCATCTGAGGCAGCTTGCAATGTGTTTAACCTTATAACAAACTCAGAAGATGAAGACAGCAAATCACCCACAAAAAAGAACAGATCTTTTTTTTTCTTCCTGAAGCTATGCTGAAGTTCAACAGGAATCAGCATCATTAAGAGAAACGCTCAGAGGCAGCACAAACAATTTTATTTAAAATATGCCCTTCCCCCTCCCAATGTTACCCTCACCATGACCACCAGAAATGTTTGAAGGGAAATAATAAATTCACCAAAGGGACTTGCATCCAGTTCATAGCTAAAAGCTGCATTTTAATTTTTCCCACAGTTCTATCACCAGTTAATGCATACAGTTTACTAGAATGTGTTTTTTTTTCTCTTTTGACTGACACAATTTCTCAAGAGAACCGTGCATATTAATGATATGTTTTACTGTTTGGGCCTTTTAGAGCATCAGCAGCCAGTTCTCTGCTTTCCAAACAAGTACAGAAAGTGGAGAATGTTTCTCTCTTTTGTACTTTGAACAATTTATCAACACAAATAAACACGTTAACATCTTGCAATGATGGATGGCTGTATGTCAAGCAAGTGAAAATTTAAAGAATACAATAATCCAATTTAAAGTGCTAAGCAATGTGTGTATAGGTCAGATGTGGGATCAAGAAAGACCTAAGCTAGTTTGGACTGTTTAGTCAAGAGTTGCTTCTGGATAGATGGCTCCTATGCCTACCAACCAAAAGACACTGTACAATAGTTTTTTCTATGGGAAAAATAAAGACAGAAAGAAAAACGTGGATTTTTTTTTTAAAAAAAAGACAATCATGTGGAAAAAAACCAGGTACCAGATTGCCCATATAAGATACTCTGGAAATAATAGACATACGGTCTGAACTTTCAGGAAAAAAAATACTGGAGGACAAAATGGGAAAAACACATAAATACTACTTGGCATTGCTTGGAGGAAAGATGGAATAGAAACCTAAGAATCATGAGCAGTAAGTTTCTATTTAATAATTAACTCAGAAGGCTGACCTGAAGATGGGAGACTAGAAGATCAAGGCAACAAGAGGTGCCTGCCTAGAGAATGTGTAGTAGATCACCTTAGTTTCTGGTAAGGGATGAGGAGAGAAAGAACTGTAGTGACAACTGGAATAACAATTAGAAGTGGCATTGCACAACATCCATAAAAACATTGTATCTGACAAATTTTAGAAACAGTAGACAAGGGGTATTAAATTAGTGTTCCATGGTTTTAGTTCCACATTCATCTCTGAGACATCGTTAAGGGGGAGTCCTACCATTAGGCTGACTGAGGCTATTGCCTGAGGCAGTAGAGGATATGGGACAGCAGTGGCATGCCTCAGCCATTTGTTTTGAGCCCCCTCACCATTCCTTTCTTGGAGAACAGTGTGGTACGCATCACACAGTCTATATTGTACTCCCTAAACTAAATTGCTTCCCTCACATGTGGTAGACGATCCTATTATGTTGCCACTGTTGAAGTGAAATTCAATTGTCAGTCAAGTCAGCTTTTATGTGTGGAATAGAAGTAAGCACCATCTTCTCCTTTGTCTTAGACAACAAAGTGTTGCTCAAAACAAAGTGTCTACGACAAAGTCAAATGCATTCCTAGTTTTCAACCTCAAGCAAGAAGGTCACCACAGATACCCATGAATTCTAGAGATCACATCTCAAGTCAACTGTGACCATACCTATTGTAATTCAGAAGACGAGACATAGAATTTGGATTGGGGGTACACTGTTTTGGTTTAGTAGCCCTTTTCCAGTATGTTTCATCTACAGGAATGGGGTAAGAAGGGAACATTTCAGAAACACATTTCAAGCCATTTTGCCCATCAATATTTTTGCATCATTTTTTTTAAAATGCTAGGATAATTTTTTTTTTAAAATCCTCAGGGAGAAAAATTATGAAATTAGTTCTTTCTGCATACAATCACGAAATAAGCAAAGACATCCCAAATGATGTCATGTAAATTCTTCATAAAAAGCACGTATAACAAGACCATCAACAGCAAACAGCTCAGGCAGAAGCACCCATTTGTAGATGCCTTCTAAACATCAAGTCAAGGAACAAAAAAAGTTAAAAGGATATCATTTTTCAGTGTTGTAATGTACAATTACAGTACAGAACAGTACTACATATAATAAAATGGTTATTTGTTTTGAGGCAAAAAAAAAATAGAAGAGCAAAAATTAAATCTTATTAGAAACCATTCACTTGGTGTTGCTTAATAACCATAGTAGATTCCACCCAACAGACACAAAATAGCTCAATTAAATGTGTTGCAGAAATTGGATTGACGCACTCTTGAAAGGTTAAGGACCTCATTTGGAATGCTCTTTTGCTTATATTGTTGACCTCAGTGACTAAGATAATAAATCTACTTTATGATAATCACGTCCAACTCATTTAGGCAAACTGGCTGATTGTGACAAAAATACAGCTTGAAATAATTATGAAAGAATACCCATCCTCCAACTCTAAGCCTTTATGTCCATCAAAAGATTTTAATAAAAAGAGAAGTTGAAACTAAGCACTAGCTATTGCATTGACCATGAAAAATATCCACTCCCCTGCTGTATACTCGAAAAAGTTAACGTTTGTGGACTACAGCTCATGGAAGACCCCATCCAGTATCTAGCTATGCTAGCTATGGGATTCTGGGAGCTATGGTCTAAAAAAAGGTAACTTTACAAACTCAGTATATGACAGAGTTTCACATACAGAGGGACTTCCGATTCTTTTTAATGGACTACGACTTATAATGGCCTGGTGAGTACATGCAGTGCATCATGGAAAACAAGTAGAAGGTGCAGATGATGTGTGATCACCCTCTTATGACCACATGTTCTGTCCTCAAACCTATCCTGCAAGGAAAAAAAATAAAAGAAAGGTGATAGATAGGCAATTTATAGAAGTGCACCCAATTACATAGTACATTCCACACATCACATGATTGTCACCTTCAAACCCAACTTTTTCTCCCTTCCTCCACCTCCTATACATACTTCATGCAGGGCAAGAAGATGCATATGGAACATTTTTCTCTAATTCACTATCTTGAATGGTCAGTTATATAGGGATACTTATGCAGTGTTGCCCCTGGTCCTGATATACTGGGAAACCCCAGTGTGAAGAGAGGAGTGGACAGGAGACCTGCAACATTTGAGGCTACTGTAAGCCCACATCTGTAAGTAATACCCACAGATCATCTTAGGGCCACCAGTTAATGCCCAAGTCACTCTGGTCTAGGTTGCACATGCTATTCAGCAATATATCCTTTCCTGTGGAAATGAAATATATGTGGGCTTTTTCAGAAGCAGACTGTAGTTTTTCCAAGTCAATGTCTTAAAACTAAGACACATATACATACATGTGTATACACATACATTTACACACACACACACACAAGTATGTGTATGTTTAATAGGCACACAGAAAGACTGTTACATCAAAATTACAAAGTAGCGATGTTAAAAAAAATGGGCATAAAAAGGAACAGAAGAAGCAGCACTAAGAAGTGGCCTTCCCTCAGATTACTGGGCAGATTAGAAAGGGACTCAGTATGTTTTGTAGGAAGCTACCTCATATGAGGTCAGACTCCTCAAGCCAACCCAGCACAGTAGTGTCTACATCAGATTGGGAAAAGCTAATTTACAAAAGCTGGCATTCGGTTCTGGTTGTAGGCAGAAATCCTTCCTGTATCACCTGGTCTCTGAAGCTTCTAACTAGAGATCCAGGGAATTAACCAGGGACTTTCTGCATGGAAAACAGGTATTCTATCACTGAGTCGTGAGGCAACCAATCTGACTCTCCACTATATGATACATGTATTTCCACATATCTGTTGGCACTCATTTGCACAACACCTTTGGTGTTCACTAATCTCTGTCTCATGACCAATATGGTATGCCTCAGTCTGTCTTATGATTTAAATCTATGCCTTAAAATGTATCCCATGAAGCAATCTACAGAAGGTGGCACCAAGAGAGAAAAACTGGGTAACTGAGAAGCATGAAACACTTTGCTGGTTATAATATAAGGTAAGAGTGAAGAACACAAGGCAAGCAATTAATCTGCTACAAACATCTGTCAAGGCTGCTTCAGAAATGCAAGGAGATGATTTTAAAACAGAGGGTAAAAAACTAATTTTGACTGTATGTGCTAATACAGTAATACCTAAAGACCTTTTTCCTCCTCTAGTGTGTAGCATGGGGAGACATCAATAAGCAAATTGTGTCTGGAGAAGCCAGGTGTGTGTTTATTAGCTTTGGGCCCTTGAAAGATGATAAATTTGCTGTGGGAAATAAAAAGATGACTGGCTTGGAAGAAAAGTTGGCTCTCATTTTCTAACACTTGTACATGCATGCGAGCTCTGGGATGCTTTCCCCTCAGCAATTCATAACCCATTATGGACTATTTAAGCAGTTTAGTGAGATGATTTCTCTATCTTAGTGTAAGCACTCCACTCCAAAGCAACAAGCTGAAGGAAGCACGTGCCCTTTCAGCTACATCTCAGATGTGTTCAGGGAGATATGGAAGTTGTCTAGCAGCTATCAAGAACTATCTTTTAAAAAAAATCTTCCCTTGTCATCAAGTACTAGACAGATGAGATGTCATTCTTCCTACAATGTGAATAAAAGTTGGAAAAGAAGGAAATATTTTTAGATTCAGTTTCCAGGGCAATCATCCCCTTTGCAAGACCCAGGGATTAGGGTGTGCCAACAAGGTGATTTGTAACTGACTCTCCAAAAAGTAAAAAAGGAAAGCACTATTCATCATCTTTTGACTGAAAACAACTCATTTTTAGCATTTTTTTTGCCTCTCCCTTCAAAGGCCAGACATAAAATCTACCATTTATCATGACTACAAGCAGCAAGAAAAACCAGTTGAGATTATTTACTACCCTTCCATACCCACCAAATTAAAACAGCAACATCTTCTATACCAGAATGGGGAATGGTAAGAAAGGCAAAGGCTGCCACTCCACGGGGTTTGGCTAGCAGAGCTAGCGCTATCCAGACACTCCAACAGAGGTTTCAAAGAAAGAAATTAAGATTCTTTTAAAGGCAATTTGCAGTAACGTGCGAAACAACAAGTTCTATGCCAGTTTTTGGGTGTGTGTATTTGAATTTGGTGCTAACAAGGCAGGAAGGATTTCTTCTCACAGCTGACTGTGGCTTTTATATTAGATTTGGATCAATTCCGATCAAAATGGTCCTCCTCTTGACACTCAAAGTTGATGAACAGGTGAGATATACTTGGTTCACTTAAGCTGGCAAATATTTAACAAAAGCCTTCCTCTCTAGAAGGGTTGCAGATTAATTCATACCCTGTGATTTAGTCAAAAGGGCATACAGAGCACACATGGAACATATTTCCTATAACTTAGCTCCCAGACATCTCTGAAAGAAGGTATTTTTCCAAGCCTATCTCAAGCTCAGATTGTCAACCTAAAATGTCTCATGGCCACAATTGGAATCTGAGGGAAAATTCCCATTTGTCCTTTCTGAAATTCAGTGAGAGGAGTTCCCAAACTCCAGACCTGGGATATCTCTAATCTTTTCAGGCAGGAGTCTGAAATGACCCACTCACTTGTCAAAGCTGTCTGCTCTGCTAGGATACCAACTGAAGAAAGAAAAAACTAAAATGTCAGAATCATTCAATAGGCCCAGAATGTCCCTCACTCCAAAAATTTTTGCTTCCTTACATGAAGTCAAGGCTGTGGTAATTATTAGAACCTCTACAGAGGACAGATAGTATAGTGCATGAGTGAACAAAGCAGTTCATCATAAGCAGTAGGCCATTTTCCTTTAAATTCAATATCAACAAACAGTATATTAATTAAAGTCGATGTATGCATATCTAGGTTTTTTAAAAATATAAATAAAGATAAGTTTACATATAATTAATGAATTATGAATGGGGGATTTTATTTGTTAATAAAAAGTAGGGGGGTTGTAATTAATTTAGTAATATTTAATGAAGAATTAATTTTTAGCTGGTTTTAGCCTTCTTTACAGATATATACCTATTTTTAATATTCTTTCAACTTTAAAAAAAAAAATGACTCCCTCTGTCAAAAAAAAGTGAAAGAAGTTCAGACCTTGACTATTTGGCCAGCCTGAAAAGTGACTCCAAACTCTATGACAGTTGCCTGTCCCTAGTGTAGTCTGAAAGTGTAGAAACTTATGCGAGTTCCCATGCCCATGTTGTTGGAGATCCTATAGCTACATCCACAGATGGAAGGTACATAGTTAAATATTCAGATAGATAGCAAGACAAAATACCCATACTCTGTTTTTCTACCATTTATACCTAAAGGAGATATTACACATTAAAAGTTCATTATAAAATACTAGTATTGAGAACCTGAACTAACCATTAATAAAGTCCCACTATCAAATTTACTGGCATGACTGCAATCATATGCAGACCTGCTTTGGAGGAAAGTCCCCTGAATTTAGTGATGCTTAGTTATGACTTCACAGGGACAAGTTGTAAAACACAATGGGTTTTAACAAAAGATGTTCAGCCTTCTAAAATACACTCCAGTATTTAAATGGAAATGAAATAAGCAATGTTGCCAAGATGTGTACCTCTTTAAACTGCTGATGTAAAATAAGAACCAATCGAAGCAAAGGAAAAGTGCCTCACTATTGTTATCCTCTCACTTCTTCCATGATAATTTGTCATGAAGAACAAGACGACTTGAAAGCCTCTTTGCCGCTCATTCACTGTTGGAGACAGCAAAGTCTACCAATTACCCTCACTCTCTGGCAGATGATGTTATCATTTCCTTGCTGAAAAGAAGTCCTAGATCTGTGCCCCTCCTTTCACCACTACATCCTTGCAGTGGATATGAGTTACAGAAGTTGCTACTGTATCACTGGGCCTAACCATGCAGACATGCTAACTACACCTTACAGGTGTTCAGAGTGACCTCCAACAAGGGAGACCAGATTTCAAGTACTGCTCACTAGTAGTATAATATTTACATTCCACTTTTCGCAAAGGATCTCAAGACTGTGACCATCAGGAGCAAGCAACCTGTGGCTCTCCAGATGTCAGACACACACCATCAGCCTATCCTTCCCCAATGAGCATAGTCCTCCATGCCACCTCTTTTTTCAATTGTCACAACCACTTTGATGTAAATTGGGCTGGGACAACATGACTGGCCCAAGGTCACCCAGTGTACTTCCTGGCTAAGTAGGGATCTGAGGGGGGAAACACAATCAAGATGAGAAATAAGCAATAAAATCTGATATGAAAAGAGACCATATCTCAGGATGTACCAAAGAAAGTTTTGTTTCAGAAAGTAACTTAAAATTTTTCAGTCAAAGAATGCTTGTATGGCCTTCTTCAGCCCTTGAAGAAAACCATGGAAGTATTTCTTGACTGAAACAGACTGAGCTAGTTCCTGGAATAAAACTTCTTGGTTTTTTTGTTTTAGATCCTGATAATAAATGGGAATTTGAACCTTATAGAGCAGCAACATGTACATTTTTGCTGCTGCTTAAATACTTGACTAGCCCCTCTAGAGAAAATAACTTGCACAACTCATATGTTAACATCTTGCAGAGAACAGCAGAGGAATCCAAAACAGAAGAAAATTATCCAACATCTTACTAGCCAAAGCACAAAGCAGAACAGACACTAATGAAATCATTACTGACTTATAGCCCCAACTAACTCTGTGCACTGGAGACAGCAGAATAGACATCAGAAATTTTGCTCCATTCTCTCCAGACAAAGCTTCCTTAATACTTTGTTTTGTTTTGTTTTTGCATTTTCAAAAACCCAATATTGTTACTTGAGATAGCTCTGTGAAATGTTTGCAAATCAAAGCATGTAGAGGCCAGCTTTTTCTGGCTTTTAAAATATTTCTTCCTTAATGTTATTATTACCAGAGACATGTATGAAAATAGCCCAGTCTTGGCTTCTTGAGAGAGTTCTTGTGCTTCTTAAGGACTATAGTTGCTTATCATTCACCTAAAGTAATAAATGTCTAGTTTGGATATTGTTGCATGGTTGCTCTGGAAATGACTGCTGTGGCAAGCAAATGAAGTCAATAATTACAATGTGCACAGGATGCAACTGCCCTGAAATAAGTATACAGTCCACACCAACTTCACATGAGTTAATGAGGCCCCATTCTAGTCTCTTTTACAGTGAGATGAAGGTTGGGGTGGTGGGAAAAGGAATGTGTATCTTGAAGTCTGCGGAATTACCCTGCCTCCTCTCCCAAAAATGTATAAAATAAGAAATGTAGTTATTGTTGTTTATTTAGGACAATTATATTTTGTTTCTAAATTACCAGAAGATCTAATCAGAAAAATACATACTTGGGACTCACACGGCAAATATTGCTGCGGGAGAAGGTTAGCTTTTGATGGTCTCTATGGAATAAGACCAGAGAAATGTTGTTTGATTGGCACTAAGTGACAGATCAAGGCACATGATAAGGGCAAGTGAGACAGTAAAGCAGTCTGGCCCCTACATGTGCTATTTGTTGTTCAGCATTGACCCACCTTCCTGCCCTCAATGCAGTGTGAGTTAATCTGGTCACTTTGGGGCTGGATAGGATTTTTTTCTCCCCTTTTCATCAGGCTTTTTGTTTTTTCACCTATCCCATACTGTGTTTGATGGAATTGGGAAAATTGGTTCCAGGCAGTGTAGTTAAATATGTTGTCCTATGAAAAGTAATGAGGGAGAATAAGACTTAAGTGATCACCTCTTGGCACCCCTTTGGTGTAGGGTAGAACTCTGGAATCCCCTCTTTAGAGCCCCATGTCCTGGGGGCTGGAGAAGGAGGCTACCTTTGAGGTTAACCTGGGAATAAGACTCTCACTTTTAGAGCCCTGTGGTTTGAGTGGGAGTCCCTGGATTACCTTCCAGGATGCTGGACTGGAGAGAAACTAAAGCAATTTGGATTGCCCTTGGGACTGAGGTGCTATCAACCATGGGTAGGCTGAGCAGGTTGTCATGTAGTGATCCTGGCTTTAGCTGGGCCTGTATCAGGTTGCTCCCCTCGCCCTTGTATCTTCCAGGCCATCACAATAGAACAGGTCAAAATAAAGTGGCCTTTAGTTAACCCAAATTTGTGTCTCATCTCTTTATTGCATGGTTGAACATCAAATGACTTTTTAAGGAGAATCAAACTAATACAACTCAGAATAGTTGCCTCTTTCTCTGTGTCCAAGACAGCATGGTTTAGCATAGCGGTTGCCTGCAAATTCCAGATGTTATTGGTGGGCTATATCTTCCAGAGATTCTCACCATTGGCCATGTTGGCTAGAGCTTCAGGGAGTTGAAGTTCCTTGGTTTAGCAGACAGAATATTAAATTTTGATTGGGAAGAACTGTATCTGAGTGTAGATTGAGGCATACCACATAATTGTCAAGCCAAACGGAGGGCATGCCAGAGGCTGAAACAGGGGGCATGCCAGGGCCTGCTATACAGAGAGAGGTTACAGTGCCAGAAACAGAAAAGGGGTCAGTGGCAGCTCCAACAGAGAGTCCTGCCTCTTCAGATACAGAAGAACACTTACCTACACCCAGCTTTGCAGAGTACAGGCAGCAAAGAGAGACCCATCTTCACTCTCTCAGGATTTATAACCAGCAACAATGAATCAAGTTACAGTTGTGCTACGCTTCGGACCTATTTAACTGGTGTCTTTCCCCTCCAGGAATTGTTAAAGCTTATCTGACCTGCTACCTTGTTGGATGCCTTGACAAATGCTCAGATTGACCTTGGACACTATCTTGCCATGGAACCCTGTCGGACTTTGTTTATGTTGGACTTTATGTATGACTCTGTGCTTCCTGCCTGAGGTAAGTAATGAGCTGGGAGTTATTCAGTTTGTTTGGTTCACCTTATCAGCTGTGTCGGAACTGAGATAGGACAATAATAATCACCATAAGCCAGTCACAACTTCTCAGACTGAACCACTGCCAGCCTTGTTAAGAGGCAAAAAGGGGGGAAGTCTACATATAGCACCTTGAGCTGCTAGGAGGAAAAGCAGGATATAGAATCTGACAATTAGAAGGTACCTTGGCAGTAATCTAATCCAATGCCCTGCTCAATGCAGAATGGTAATTATGACACATTTGACAAATGAAGCCTTTTTGGCTCCTCTCAAATATCACTAGGAAAAACAAAGACCCTCATCTCTCAGTGCAATTGGTCCTGCTGTCCAATGCCTCTTATCATTCAGAAATTGATCATAATATTTATAGGCTTATTATCAAAACTACCCTTTTCTTCTGGGTAAGAACCACTTCAAAATATTATCTTCTTTTCCAGTTTACCATCTGCACTGGTGGTCAAGTTGTCAGAGTGGTCTGATGGTTTGTAGAACATTATTTGCAGTTCTGGACCTGACAAGATTGGATCTAGTGTTGTTATGAACTGCCACTCTCTTGTGTAACTCTGCTATCCAGTAGGGAGAACTGGGATTCCTGCTAAAGAAACTCCTGACCACATTTATATTTATCACAGCACAACAGAGATTTCTAAATGTATTATGATAAGATAGTTTACAGTAAAAGCTTCACCATATTTAATAGATAGCATCAGAATCTGGCAGCTTTCTCAGCTATTATTTATTTGAGCACCTCAAAGAGGAAACCATGGAGTCTCGGAGTATGCATAATAAAGACAATAAAACAGCTACATCTTTCTACGAAGGCTGACAATGGGCTTTTAGCTGGGTAATTGTCTGCCTTCTGACCAATCAATTTCCTAGTATGAAAAAAATATTACCAAAACATCAGTACAGGGGTTTTTGAAGGGTACTGAAAGAAGTGTTAATTAGGTATGGGGTCAGATTTCTTTGGTTTACACCATGAAATAAGCAAACCTAATTTGCACATCCCAAACCAATATGCAAACTGGAATGCAATTATCCTTCACTTTTCACACTCCTACAAACTGTACCATCCACTTTTTCAGTCCAGAAATGTGCACATGAAGTGAAACTGCTTATGGAAATGTACATTTTAAAGGAAGCAGTTTGCAGTAAAGAAAATATTTAAGCAGAGTCCCAGCCCCCCGCTAAACAAAGTGCTACATGAAAATGAATATGGGTGTATTTCTATAAGAAATGAAACCAATATGGAAATGAGATGGAATTAATTTCTGCTTGAAAAAACATGTACATGTTAGAGAAAATCTTAACCACCTTTCAGTTTTGTGTGGTAGAAGAAAAGGCAAGGTCAGCTCAAGATATTTTACTGCTTGAGGTAAAGTCAGGCCTGTAGAGTAGAAAGCAATTTTGGGTGGAGCAGGAGTCAGAGTGGGTAGAAATGTACCAATTCTGACTCTGGCTTCAAAATAAAAACTTATAGTATGATAATAATATATGGTAGATATATCATTGTATAGTTCCTGCTAACTTCTGTCAGGTCAACCTTGACTTATGGCAACCCTATGGATGAGAAATCTTCATGTCACCCTCTCATCAACAGTCCCGCTCAGGTCTTGCAGATTCCAGGACATGTCTTCCTTGATTGAGTCTACTGAATATATCATTGTGTACTTATATTTTATACTTAATCAAACAAATATATTTTATGTTCTGTTGATTGACATAACCTGAGGTGGTGGTGATGAAAAACCTTGTGCTACTATTTTACTACAGCAAGCTTGTTATTACTAATCAATATACATTTGCCATTTATGAAGGAATCAGACAATAGAAAAATAGAAGAGTTTGATCCAGAGTGAAAGGTTTGGTGTACTGATTTCACAGCCCTGGGTGGAGCAACAAATGGCACCAACACATAACCATGACCACATCAAGGTACACAATACCCAAGGCCAGGTAAAGTATAAGGACACCTAAGGCAGAAAAACCCACAAGATACTTCCTTCCCCTTGGCAGTAAGAATACACCAATATCATTTTTAATAAACTAACATTTTGCTCCCCGTTCATGACACCCAAAATTAGTGGTTTCAGGTGGCCAGCTCATTCCACCTAAAGGCAGGGCTAATCCCAACACAAGATCATCTTTTAACGTTTCCTCTTTTCCCTCCTATTACCAAAAAAAATCAAAACCAAATTACATTCTTAACTAATTAACCCCATTGATTAAAATTTATCCTGATTACTAGCTAAAGCTTTACTTGATTAGCCTGTTAACTGGAATAATTAGAGTTTGTAGCCATAGTACCCAGACACCCATCCTAGCCAAAACCATGGAGAAGCACTGTCAGATCCATGCAATCAAGCTGCAATTGAGAATCTTATCTGAAAAAAAAAAAAACACTAAGGAAATTGATAGACATCCTAGAAGTTCATTTCACTGAGGTCAAACATATGCATCAATGATTCAACATGCCTTTTGCCTAGAGAGTTTCCACAGATTTAAAAACAGTAATTTAATTGAAAAACAGAGAGCTTAATGCCAGGTACAAAAAAGAAGAAGTTTCTGCAGTCACCCAAGCATAGAAGATGCTTCAAGCATGGCTGCTTTTCAAAGTAAACCTCCTCAATATCTGTAATTAGAGGTGTAGTGTGTCACTTAACTGCAAGATGTCATTCCCCAGCATGCTCACTCATTTTGGTTCCCAGTATTTGTACGCATACTTTTGTTGGTATTTACTGGGTTATACTTCACACAAAATAAAATATTTGTGAACTATAAACCTCCTTTCATAAAATGGAAAGAAAAACATTTTACCGTCTGTCTGGCTAATGACACCAACCAACAGGACAGGCTTTGTTTTGTTGTGTAGTTTAATACCGCCTCTCCAGTTTGAACCCTAGTGGAACCTGTTCATACATATCAATTACAATAATTTCTCTTAGCTATAATTGTGTTTTGAAACACATGTCATCCCACTGTAGTTTATCAATGAAGATCACTGAGCTTACAAGTTATTATCCAAATCAGACATCTTTTCTTCCTCTGAATCAACTGACTCTCCACATTCATATCTGCTTTGGAAGACTGGTGCAGAAAAGGAAAACTAAAATTATCAAAAGGCTGTAGTGAAACCAGAACAACTTTACAGGAGAATTAGACAAATTAATTGAGTATAACTATCAGTTGCTACTAGTCACGATGGCTATATACTATCAGGAATGGTGTGGCCTAGTTCCTAGGGAGAGTGCTACTACACATGTTTTCCTTGTTGGACTTCCACAGGCACCAAGATGGCTATTATATAAACATAGTAATGAGCTAGATGGCCTGTCATCTAATACAGAAGAATTTTTTTGTAATGAATTTCCATGGAAGAATATTTGCTCACAGGCTGAAGAACTCAATAGCTATAAAAAGCAATCAGTGACTATCATTCAAGAGCATATATGCAAGGATTTTAAGTTTTTCTTAAAAAAAATCCTGACATAGCTGCAAATGACTCATTTAATGTCACATATAGTTAAGCCCTCAGTAGATAATGGGCTCCATTAGAGTTTTCTCTCCAACAATGGTGCTGTGTTTTCCACTGTCTTCAATGGATACTTGTCATAGAAAATTAGTTCCCATTTTACCCTGCTGTGTTAGCCTACTGTATTCAGAAAAATTGGAAGCTGGCAGGTTATAGATAGGGCAACATGTACTAAAAATATTTATTGGAACTAACCCTAAGATAAGAAACTTTCTTTGCTAGGGAACATTAGTTCTGTAGCTCTGTATTCTGTGCACCTGAATTGCTTAAATTAAATTTATTATTTCATATCTTTCCTTATTTTTCATAATTTCATCTGCTGCTAGTAGATCTGTAGAAAGGCAAGCACATACCCTAGAAACGAGGTAACTTTATAGATTCCAATGAGGTATTTTCCCGCTCACAGTTTCAGTTACATTTCAGGTATATTTCTTTCTCACATACATAATTTCTGGTAACATACATAATTTCATGGCACAAACATTAACTGATTTTTCCCCAATAAGAGGAAGTGTATTTTTTGTCTCTCACTTTTTTCTCAGTTTTTGAAGGAACAATATCTTGTTTCCTTTTGCATATGCTGTGAAATGGGGAAAATTAATTGTGGTATGATCTATTATGCAGAAACGTTGTTGTTCACATCAGTCTTAAAAATTACTTTGCATCTGATGTAAATATAAGGTAAAAGAGGAGTGGGGGTAAAAATTGCTTAAAATCACACATTTAAAAAAAATTAACCCAAGTCCATTTTTTTTCAATATGATAAAAGAAACAAATACTTTTCCTTTTTAGCTTTCCCTTTTTCATGTGTAAAATCTCAGATAAGCATGATGGTGACCCTTGGTAAAATACTTGAGTGGACAAACATGAAAAGTTAAGTGTAAACACACTTACCATATGAGTTAACCTGTTCAGCCTAGTGACATCTTCCCCCAGTCCTCCAATCACTCTGCGTATGAATGGGCTGGCACACATGGTAAGCATGTTTTATATTAATTGGTGCATGTGAAATTTGGTAACCTGTGGCTGATATTGCCTTCACATGTGAAGAAATGGAAATGGTTAGGTGATAAAACACCTTTCAAGAGTTTTGCTTTGTGCCCGTTAAGACAGAGCATTGTTTATATATATATATAATTACACTTAGCTTTCTACATTTTTTGTGGGGTTAGAAGAGCAAGACCCTCATAAAAATGGAAAAAATGCAAATAAAAATAAAAATCACAAACCAGAGAACACCCCTCTAGGAAGCTCTAAGTCCTCCAGGTGGATTCTATGGTCAGCTTTTTGCAGAAGTTGGCCACAGAGTCATGCTGGAAGAAGTGGGAAACAGAATCACTCTGGAGGACCTAGAGATTCCTAGAGAGAACATACTATTTCCGTGGCAGGGGCATAAATAAAATTTATTTCATTAATTAACTGCAAATGATAAAATGCATGAATATTGAAGGTACAAAAATGGAGTGCTAATATATTTGGATCTTGAAATGGCAGCAGCAGACTGAGGGGAACCAGGCTATTACACTGAAATGACAAGGTTGCCAGGCCTTGGGAAAACCCCAGGAGATATAAAACTCTGACATATGTCCCAGTCACACAAAAGAGGCCACAAATATGTACATTCCACAACACAAAACCCAATACTACCAGTGAGCCTGCAGAATGCTTAAAGTAGCAGACATCAGACTTGAAGCTTTGTGTTCTGGCATCACTGCCAGGCATCTAAGTGTGTCTTTTCTTCTCACCCATGTTGTAGAAAAGAGAAAATCCTTGGATGCTTGCTATATTTTGGCTAGGAGTTTAAATTTTCACTTATTTCAATTTCATATACAAGCATAATAATATTAAAAAGTTTTTCTCAACACTGGATAAGATTATGGGAGTTTCTGTGCATCTTCCAATTATTTTTGATGTCTCAGGACTTCTGTTTCAAAAATTTCATCAAGGTATTTTTGTGTACATGTGTATATTTATCTCTGCATTTGTGTTTAGGAACACATACAAAAATTGCACAAAAAAGTTTTTTGAACAAAAACATGGTATAGTTGTGCAAAAAGCATACTGTGTTCATTTGTTTTTGTCCTCACACTGAGGTGAAAAATGGTATGTGGGCTGTCAATTTTTCCAACAAGTTGTTTTATCATGTTGATATACCCTTTTTCACTGAGGACAGCTAAATTGGCAAATATTCTTTACATCACTAATTATGGCACACCACATATTTTGGGTTGCTTGCTTGAACAGCTCACGTCCCAAGTTCAGTGACACAATTAAGATCATGGCTCAGCTGTAGATGCAAACATTAACTCATTTCAGACCCTACCCTGAAATACAAGTTATGGGGGAGGATCATGATGGTGGTCCTGGTCTTGACCTTTGCACCTCAGATCAAAAGTCTGAGAAGCGGCACCTACATGGCTAGAGTTGTGCCTGTACAAACAACTTTTTAAAAACCCCTCAGCTCTATGGGCAAAGCTTGGCATTCCCCTCTCCTTCCCCTCCCCCTTTTCACTATATGAGTGGTAAAAGTCTACAAAGGACATATGCAAACTAAGGAGATGCAAATTAAGCTGCAGGCATGGGCCAAACTCTTGCATTGCCTGAGGCAGGACAAGCACTACTGTCACTCCCTCCATTCCTATTGCCAACTTCGAGAACTTCTCAAAGTACCACCACAGAGAACTACCTCAGACAGAGAGCTAACTAGGGTCTGACTAATTCTCAAGACTGGATTCTCGGTGATTCTCTGCTTCATTTGCTGAGTGAGATTCACTCACATTCTCACAACAATAACGAAGAAGCCATGGGTAGAAGGTCTTCCCATTAGCTTGCTGAATGCAGTATCTAACATACAAAAGTTAAAGATAGTGAGTTTGTGTCAGGCAGGTGAAGACCTCCTATGATTGACTGTGTCAGGCAAGAAGACCTCATATGAGTGGCTGCCTGAGAAGATTCTACGGAATCCTGGAGTTGGTAGTTTAGGGAGGGGCCTTTAGAATTCTCAGCCAGAACGCTCTTGGGCCTGGCTAGTTGCTATGGAGACAAGGTCTAGCAGCAAGAAGAAGGCCAGTGTATTCCCTCAGAAACCAAACTTCTGCATTTTAACAACTCTGAATACAGATTGGATTGGGGACTATGTGGAAAAGTTACAGGTACTGGACAAGGCAGTTTGTAGAATTATAGACACAGGATCTCAAATCTGTGCATTTCAACTGCATCTAATTCCTAAGGTAAGGTAATTCCTGAGTATTTCTAACAAGTATCACCTATGCGAAAATAAAATCCCGGGCAACACCAGGTAAATAAGCTAGTAATATGTATTGAATGTTGTCCACCATAACATTAAAAAAACAGAAGCAATACAAATATTAATATGAGATATAAATATGAAATAAAAACAAACAAGTGGAGGCTGAAACAAAATACAGCAATGTATCATCACATGTACACACCCCAAAGTAAAACCTCCTACTCAGAGGAGCCATCCATCCTTTCACCCACAATACTCTATGACCTAAGGGACTCAAGCAGATCAGTTCACTATCCCCTTCACTCTCTGCCTGTTGTCTGTTTTCCTTTCCCATCTGAGATTCAGCTTGCTTAATTTCCTGGAAGCTATAGAGAAAGCTCAGCTCTCGCTGGCCATGGTTCCAGTGATGTCTGCACTTTACTCTTAACAGGGAATTATATTTGAGCCAAAGGGCAGTCACAGAAATTAAGAACTACGAAGTGTGGGAAATAGGTTAAACTAAGAGCCATACACTAGAAGGGAACCAGTTTGGATTTCAGCTCAAATATGTATGTACTCTCTGAATGCCCATGTCAGACTCCACCCATCCCAGGGTAATAATAATAATTCCAGACTATCTGCTGTATGAATTCCTGAGGTGAAGGGGCATGGGGACCTGTGGCCTTCCAGATGTTGTGAGACTAAAACTCCCATCATCCCTCATTATAGACTGTGCTAACTAGAGCTCATAAGAATAGCAGTCAAAGAACATTTGGAAAGCCACATATTCTCTAACCCTGACGGAGATTACTTACAGCAACTGCTTTGAACACAATTTATAAATGCTAAGTATTCTTTTATTATTGAACATGTTCAGTGGGTCTTCAGGCTTTGTGTCCAACATATGCAGACTTAAAAGGGTCCCAATTTTCTGGGTTAATGCAGATTCTCTATGGTTGCTGACTGAATGGAAATGGATGGAATGGAAAAAATAAATGTAATATCTGTTTTTCCAGTCTGGCACTAGCGATCACACAGACAACATTACACACAGAAAGGAAATAGGAACTAGGACAATATTTGAGCTGCAAAGCAAATGTAGCAGTCCTTAGAATCCAACACACCCAATATATTGTGTTTGTGAAAGATGAATTAGAGAGATTTTACCATATCACTGTATATTCAACCATTATTATCTGTATATTAACCCACATATGCACATACTTCATTCATGTGTGTGTGTGTGTTTGGGTGTGTATTTATACAACTATATATATTCATTTATTCACTAATGTACCTGAGCCATTTACCTCACAATTACCTTGCAAAATAGAGCTTTGTTGCTTCTGAGGAGCGTAAGAGTGCTGAAAAATTGGATTGGAAAAAAATTGAAGATTAGATACAGCCCAATAAAATCCGCTGAACCTAACCAAGTGAAGAATGCTGCCTTTGAAATTTTTTGCTGTGGAGTATTATGTGGAACCACTTCTCAACCACCTCCCCCTCCCAAAAAAACAAAACAAAAAACAAAAAAACAATTCTTTGAATCTTTCCTATACGGAATCATATGCTACTTTATTTTCAGAATACCCATACGGAATATCTTCAGTGTATAATATCCTAAAAAATTTACTTATGCATACATAGTTGAAAAAAAGAGTTTGGAAAAGTTACTTTTTGGAACACAACTCCCATTATTTTTCAATCAGGGATGTTAACACTGAGCACACTTTACATGGTTGCTACAATGATTACATGAATCTCCTTGAGAGTTCAACAGTTCTGTATAAATGTCAGCCTATTAATACTTTTTTGTAATGTTCTGCAAATCATTGGATAACTGAGTACATTTGAACTCTTCATATTAAAGTATTCCAGAGTGCCAATTTGATAAAAATATCCCACAACATTCATATCATCCTTCCTATAATAAAACCAAGAGACAACAAAACTGCAGAAATGGGAAGCGGGCAGAAACAATAAAACCAAGTTTTAAAAGCCTGGGGAAATAAAAGTGTTTTGACCCATTGCCTATAAATCAGCACCAGTCAAATACCCTTCAAGAGGATTCTCAAAATCAGGTGACTATTCAAGAAAAGGCCCTCCCTACAGATCATGATCAGGTTCTGTGCACACATAACTTGTCACAAAGAGAAGCTAGAAAAGGGGAGAGCAGGAATATATAAAATGGACAGGCTCTCATTTTATCTTTCACTTTCATATTTACATTATTTGTTCTTTGTTTTGCTTGTATTTATTTTTCTATAGATTTAATGGAGACCTATCCTACTTTCTGCTATCTGTAATTTTTCTTTTTTTTTATTCAAATGATATGGGGCTTGTATGCATTTTAACACATGTGGCAAATTTCAGATACACAGGAGCAAAGCAATTCAGCAACAATTGAATGGGAATTAATACAAGAGAGGTGGAGAAATAAATATGCTCCACTTATTTTTCAGATTTGTTTTTATCCTTTCTCCATGCCTCAGTGTTTGATATAGTTTTAAAAAAATGTATTCATAGCTGCATATTCTGTAGGTCAGGAGACTCAATCTTTCCATACCATGCATCATAGCATTTTATTATTTGTATGTTACATTCCTATCCTTCATTCCCTCCAATGAACTCAAGGCAAGAATACATGACTTCCCTTCTCCCCATTTTATCACCCCAATAATTCTGTGAAGTCAGTCATGATAAAAGTGAGTGGCTGCCTCACGCTCACCCAGTAACTTCCATGGTTGAGTGGTGACATGAACCTGGATCTCTCAAGTACTATTTCAACCCTCCAACAATTGTCCCACATTGGCTCTCTTTTGACTGAGTGATAGGAAGTGATAGGTAGCTGAAGCTTAGCCCTTTGTGTATGCCTGACTTAGTAACATGTCTGAAAATTAAACCAGCTGGAGCACTCTGTTTTCAGCCTTGTAGAGCAGTTGTGCTGATTTGTTACACCAGAAGCTAAGGTATAGTCTGTAAGTACTTCCCCTCAAAGTATAACTAAAGACAATTGCACTACAGAACGTTCATTATACCTTTGACAGAACTTGGACTCTTTTTGCAAATTCTCATTGGGTGATGTCAAACGGAGAGAAAGAAAAGCAAAAGTCAACTTAAATAGAAGATCTTTCTTCCACATCCTATCACTAGACGGTTGAAATCTTGTCAGGCCTGCAGCTTTTGTACACCTGCATACATTTCTAATCATTTTGTTTGTCTGATAAGTGGCACAATCAGGAGTATGAATCATCCCTGAAGATATTAAAATAACTATATATATGTTGCCTGTACAGCCACTAACAGTGTTGCTTTCCACTCAGGTTTTAGGCAGGCGATTTTATTTGATCAGAGTCAGAGTCATTCACTTCATAAAACACTGAAAGTCACTACTATAGCAAGAAAATGCTCCAAGCAGCCAATCACTGCATTCTCTCTCTCCTTTCCAGTCCCTACTAACCAATCAGGACTGCTTTCCCATTGAACATGCTCAGTTCTCAATAGATTTGGGTGTTCCTCAGTAGCAATGGTCCTAGTGATTGTGGGATGACGATTGTGATAACCAAATTCAGTCATTTTATTACTCCATTCACATTCTTCAGAAGCTCTTTGTTCCATCCCTGGAGACTTTTTTAGAACAGCTTCCTACTAGGAACCATGAAGTGACCCATTCAGACAATGAAATTATTCTTCATATCCTTTTTGTATATCTATATCTCTCCTCTGACATTCTTCTTTTCTATCCACTCTCTTTTATCCCTCCTCCCACTTGATTCTCAGAGTGTGGTAGTACTCTTGATTCCCTACCATGTGGTAGTACTCTGACACCACTTTAACTGTCATAGTTTCATCCTGCAGAATCCTGAAATGTCTAGTTTGGTGAGCAACTCAGAACTCTTTGCTAGGGAGCCCTGGTGGCGCAGTGGTTAAATGCCAGTACTGCAAGCCACAAGGTTGTGAGTTCGATCCTGCCCGGCTCCGAGGTTGACTCAGCCTTCCATCCTTTCGCAGGTCTGTAAAATGAGTACCCAGCTTGTTGGGGGCATGTATAGAAATGTTTCGAAATACATGCTATTTGTAAGTTGTTTGCCGCCTCGATCCATATGGAGAGGCGGGATATAAATAAATAAATAAAAAAGAATTGACTAGGGCCATTAACACACTAGCCTGTTATAGTGCTATTATTCCACTTTCAACATCCTGCCTTGAGGCCCCTCTCTAAGCTGTAAACCATAGGATGTGGAAAGTGGAATCATAGCTGAAAGTGGAATAACAGGCTAGTGCAGAAATGGCCCTAGTCAATTCCCTTGAACTACAGCACCAGAACCCTTAGCAGAGAATTCTGTGGACCTCATAAAACCACAAATCTGGAGGATAAAGCCATGACAGTTAAAATGAATCCACACTGCTTCAGCTGTGCACTCTGCTCTCAGGTTTTACCCCTTTCAAAGACTCAGGATTTTAGCTGCTGAGAATAATAGTAGTTGCCATTATCTTTATTTGTACCCTGCCTTTTCCCCAAGATTAGAACTCAAGACAATTTGCAAATTAAAATGCCTATGACATAATTAAAAACATGCAAAAAGTCAACTTTGAAACAAAACTATTAACCATATTAAAGCAGTTTAAAACACACACTCTAAAAAGACGTGAAATAGCTAAAATGGTACAGTTTAAAACAGTAATTACCCTCACTACAGCCCTTTCCATAAAAGCCTTATGTTCTAAAAGCCTGTCTGAATAAAAAATTCTTCACTTGCTGAGGAAAGCACAGCCATTGAGCCCCCGCAAGGCGGGGGGCAGAATGAGGGTCAATCCCCTTTGCGTGTTTTTCTTTTAGACTTGTTGCATACCCACAAGCATCAGGATTATCCTGAGTCTTCTGGCAATACTGTACTGGTTCCATGTCCACAAGTATGGGAAGCCTGAACTGACATTCATATGTATCACTTGAAGGGACAGAGGGAATAAAACATTTCCTAAGCTTTTCAGCACCTTTTTCTTCCCCTGGAAACTGCTGCTTCTTGACTTAAACTTTCCCTCAGTATCTTTAATCTCATTTGCCCTCTCTGCCATTGATTCCAATTGGCTGTGACAATATTATTGATTTACAGGCATCTATGATGTCATCACACCAGATACCAATTATCAGATTAACACAACTACCACAATCAGATTAAGCAAAAGTGAGAACAAATGAGTTGCAGTGAGAAGGAGAAAGAAATAAAATAATGCTGATCAACTGAAAAACAACAGCAGCCAGGTAGGAAAAAAGGTGCCAAGCAATAGTAGGACAAATCAACTATGTTCATAATAAGTGTCAAAACCACTCGCACTCATGAACATAAATATAACACTAAATAAATACTCATAGCTTCAGTTCAACTGTAATGAAACAGCAGAGGAGAACAAGATACAAAGAATACGACAGGTGAAATACAAGAGCTGAAGTGAATAAATTAAAGGAAAAAATGAATCCATCTGCACAAAATACAAATTGTCCTTTATATTTTTTTCAAAGCCACAAGTGGATCCTTGATATTGTCAGAACGAAAAATCAATTGAGACAAAACAGCAACAGTGATTTTAAGCCCTTGCCACTGAATATAAGGTTATTGAAAGCTTTCCTAGAAATTTCAGTCTTCCTGAAACTCTATTTGCTTTCCTCAGAATTTCTGTTATTATTCCTGAGATGAAGTTTGCTTCACATTTGCATGCTTCCTTTTCCATCTCCTGGTTTGGTGCCTCTGTTACTGTGACTGATGACTTCTATAGAAACTTTCAGAAGCATACTAAAATGTAGGGATGAGATGAATCCAGAATATTCCGAATCGAGATCCGAATCCCTGGAAGGTTCTGGGAATCCACAAATCTCATGAGTCTCAAATCTGTTAAACCCCTTTTTAAAAAAGAGTTTAAAAAAGCAAGGAAAAGAAGGATAATCTTGGGCAAGACACACTGTCTCAGCCTTAGCAAAAGCCTAGGCAAAGGCAAATCTCCCTCTGAAGAAATCTGGCCAGGACAATTGTCATAGTTTTGCCTCAGGATCTCCCCAGATTAAAAATGACATGAAGGTCCTTTCTACACAGGCAGGAAAATGTGGATTAATCCCACATTTCCCTGCCTGTGTAAACAGAGCTACATACTACAGTACAGAGGATAATCCAGGCCAAAACTGGATTTTCTTTGCATAGCTCTTTATGGCATCCTGGGGTTTGTAGTTTGATGATGCACCAGCACACTTTGGCAGAGAAGTCTGTGACACCTTGTAAAACTACAAACCCCAGAATTGTGTATGAAAGACCTTTGCAACGGAGCTATGCAAAGGAATCTTTCAGCTGTCCTTGAAATCCCAAGTCTGTACCTTCCAGTCAAGTGCTGAACTTCAATATTAAATGTTCAATTTAAATATCTTAGAATACAACCCCAGCTGTAATTTCTGAAATTGTTAGCAAAGGCCATTATTACTCGAAGGGAGAAACTCACCTACTTGCCATCTCCCCTTGTGTGTCTGGTCTCCCAGGTTTTCAGGTGTCCTGGTCTCCAATAAACTGTTTGGTTGATGGATTCGAAAAAAACGGTTTGCCTATTTTGACACAGGGATTCGGATTCGCAAATCTCAAATCCTTGCCCAAGATTTGAGGATTCAGTTGGCCCATCCCTACTGGTACTAATAGGCCAAAGAAGCCAAACAAAACCTGCTGCAGGAATGTTTGCCTCATCTGCATGTGCAATCAAAATCCTACAGTTCTTTCTTTGCTGGACTCAGTCTAACAAGGGGAACTCTCAATTCTGAGCTAAAAACATGCTGAGCAAAAATTTGTTACAGGAGATATCTTGAATTTTTAGGCCCTATGACACTTTACACCTCCAAAATCACTTTATTGCCATGATGCTCTAATGCCACTCCTGAATGGGTTCTGACTTTCCCATGTTTGGAACAAAACAGAATGTCAGCAGAAGAAATCAGCAGGAAAATATGCTGGCGTACACTCTGAGCACAGGGTTGGCTTGACACCCTTAAATCAATGCTGGGACACCAGGACCAAATCTTATATCCCTCTAGCATTTACAATTGACTGGCTCTTCCAAAAGCATTCAGTACAAGGAGCTCCCTCATAATAAAGGAGAGGAACTGAGGAAGGAGAGAAGGGGGGGGGGAATCACAAACATATTTACAACTAACGTTTTTTCTACTGAGTAAACAGTAGGTTGAAAAAATCAGAAAGTAGTAGCAATCTGGATCAAGGAGTTCCATCCATGTGCAGTATGGAATGAATGGCACTACATAAGAGCATGGGGAATCTGTGGCCCTACTGGATTCCAGCTTCCACCAACCCCTATCAGCCTGCCCAATTATAAGGCATAACAGCAGTCAGTACGATCAATGGGTCAGAGGTTTTCCATCACTTCTGCACAAAGTATTGTATGTCAACATACTGCAAGAACAAGATAGAAGAAACATTTGCACTCTCAAGTCAGAGGTAGGATCATGCAGTCCTGCAGATGCTGTTAGACTGCAAAACATAGCAACCCCAGACCACATAGCTGATTGTGATGAATGCTAGGAGCTGCTGTTCAACAAGATCTGGAGGACTGTATAATTCTCATCCCTGATCTATAAGCATGTTTTCATGAGCAGAAAGCCTCTTCTGCATTCAGACAAACTTGTTCTGATTTAGTACAACCCAGCACAAGCAACAACAACAACAAAACAGTTTCCACAAGTGTGTTTCCTTCTGCAGAAGACACTGCATAATTCCCTATACAAGGTCTTGCTCATCTTAAAACATGTTGCTACAAAGCATTGAAAAAATCTTATGTACAGAGGCTCAGGTCCTGTTGTACAATGTCTTCTGTTAACTCTTGCACAGCATTTAATGGAGCAGTAGCACTACCAGAACATCTTCCCTTTGCATGTGTCTGGATTCAACCCTATGAGCTGCTTCTTCAGTAAAACTCTAGATTCAAACATACAGTGCTTTCAGGCCTAGCAGAAGCAGCTTCCAGTTCTGTAGAACAGTGAAATTCTGTCATAGATCCCACTTATATTACACAGATGCATATGCTTCATTGCAGGACTCACACGTTTCCCATTTTGCTAGAGTAATCCATTGAAAATTCAGTGTACATCCCACAAATTAAGTCTTTTATCTCTATCTCACTGTAGTATTCATTCACAGCTATTCTCATCTTTACTATCTGATGGAATTTAAAGTGCCTTTATCACAATGGTCCTTCAAAAGTACTAAACATTTTTTTTCTGGTGGCCTTCTTTGTGCCCTATAATGCAATAGTGTTCTTTATATTGTCAACTCAAGACAGACTACCTGCTGAAAAAGAAAAATATATTATGTATTATCAGTTTATTCTCCCCATCCATCATATTTTGACACCAATATAAACAAGAGTGCATTATCCAGTCGTAACTACTGCCCATCTTCCAGGGGGAAAAAAACACACATACCAGTTGACAGTAATTTTATTTAATATTAGCTTCATCTGGGAAAAATCCTGACACTTTCTCTGCCATTCTCTGAAGATCCTGACAGAACTCATTTTAGGTTGAACAAAGCATCAAGTGTACCCTGTCATTTTGAGCGATTTCCTAGCCTCAAGTCTCCCCAATACATTGTAACAGATGAAGGGAAGGAACACGCACACACACCAAGATGAGCATTTGTCTAGCATAACACTGAATGAACAACAATAAGATTTTAATAGTATGATGAAATGTAGTGCTTTTTACCCCAGAATTGCACGAGGCTGTCAGTAGGTACTATAAGATGCATTATTCTTACGGACTCCTTCCCTACAACAGAGAATCCAAACAGGCTGTTTACCAATAATGACTGATTACTTAGCAAAGTGATATAATAATGACTGACCAGAAAACAGAAAAGATGACAGTGTGCTCCTTTTTTCTTTCTCATCCGCAGATGAATTGTCTTAATGTATTTATGGAATGACAGGGAGCAATGGGAAGGAGACCAAAGAGCGGTGCATCTTCCACCACTTACCCTTCACCAATCTGAATGCCTTGGAGCATGGGGTAAAGTTTTCAGCCATCCAACACCTCCATGAACATGGCAGCAACAAACTGTGGAATCCATTCTAGATAATATAATCCATTTAGGAATGTGGCAGAATACAATGGACCTGTCATGAATAGATACTTACAATTATGAGGTTCATTATTTTTTCCCAGCAGAGAAATGGAAAGCCAATTTCAGATACAGTCATCCCTCCACATTCACTAGGGTTAGGGGCACAGGACCCCATGGTGAAAAAACCGAGAATAACTCTAGGACCTCCCAAACCATATTTAATGCACAAAAAAAGTATGATCACCATATTCAACCCACCGTGGATTCCTTTGAGGCATCAGGGTTCCTTCACAAGGCAGAAGTGGGTGGGTGGTGGGGCTTACTGCCACCTCCAATGCTGTCCCGCACCATTTTTAATAGGGATTTACTAGTATCATTCACAGTTTCTCAGTCTCACAAGACTTACAGCCCTATTAAAAATGGCATAGGGCAGCAGCAGAACTGACAGCAAATAATCCATGACTAATCAAATCCACAAAAGTGAAACCCGCAAATGTGGAGGGCTGACTGTATGTTCAATGGGGCTTGACTCCAACAATCGTACTCTCTGTAGACCAACTGACTTCAATGGGACAAGTTTATGACTAACATAATGACTAATGTAAGTTTCATTTATTTTGTTGGGTCCAATCTTAAACAGGGTGGTGTAGTGATTCAGATGTTAGACTAGGACTCTGAGTAACCACAGTTTGAATACCTACTCAGCCATGGAAACCCTCTTGATAACCTTGGGTGAGTCACATTTTCTCAGCCTCAGAGAAAGGCAATGGCAAACCTGGTCTGAAAAAATCTTGCCAAGAATGGAGTTGACCAGAAGGCATGCAACAACAACAATGACAACAACAACCATCTGAGCATGACTAAGTCCAGACTATTTCTGTTAGCTGACAGAAATGTAATGAGAGCTGTAAAAATGGAGACAGTCCACCAATTTCTACTGAAATTTCAGCCCCTTTCCCTACTCCTACTCACCATCCAAGGAGCAATGATTTTTGTTTTCTCTTAAAATCATTTAAGCACTATGTTGCTACATTACCCACTTACTAAACATTACCCACTTACATTCACAACCACATTTCTAACTTCACCTTTGTCTCTGTAAGTCAAAGGTTCGAGGAAACTGTGCTTTAAAAACAGTAGCAATGACCAGTTCATCAAGAACTACTGCCCAATGTAAATGCATGCTGAATTCCACCAAAAAGGAAAACTCCTGCCTTTCCTCTTCACTCTTCCACTACTTTTATCCAATAGGGGAAGACCCCTGGCATAGGCTGGGATAAGCAGATCATCTCAAGAGCCTTGTAAAGTTATTTGTTTGGGCTCAGTCTCTCAGAATCCTCATGCCACCTGGAGGATTTTGTGAGGTTTTGTCCCAATAGTAACTTTTCCAAGCTATCTACCAAATCTGCTTTGTTTGTTTCCTGCTTGAAGAAGCGGTCAAACATTCATATATTCTTTGTTCAAGGGAGGACCGTGCCAAAAACAATTTGTTTGCTGGCCACTATCCCCAAATCACCAATAGTAATACAGTAAACAAGCATAAGTATGATTTGCCTTAAGAGAAATCAAGGATTATACATAACCAATATGCTGCCTGTGTTTTTAACTTGTTACCTTTCTGCATATGACTTTTCATATTATTCTGTTTCATAATTAAGCATGCTTTTAAAATATTCAGAGTTCTTGCTGAGCAGCAAGTGAGTATGTGTCCAACTTTACATAGGACAATCCTCTTAATCACAGACTCCAGGATCATCTAGTCCAATTCCGTTACAGTGTGGGAATATACCACTAAAGGTTACCAGAGACTTAGGCCCTTTCCGTACCTTACCTTCTTCTGGTGCTGGGGTGAGGGGATCGTGTGAGCAGCCTCTGCCAAAAGGTTTTTGTGTCCGGGGTCCTTCAGCTCTGCACAAGCTGCCTGCTCATGTGAGAGCCCCACCTCTTCCTTCTGCAGTGCAGCCTGTGACCTTCCCAGGCTGCACTGGGGCAGGAAGCATGACCGGTGCAGCTCTGGAGGCTCCGCATGCCAGGTAAGTGCACGCGGGCCCCGGGAGCAATGCATGATCGCGCACCATTTTCAGCTTCCAGCTGAATGAAAAGGTACTCAATCAGCACCTGCCAGCACCTGGAGCGTCATGCAATTGTGAGTGTGTCATGCAGATCACAATCACGCGACACTTCAGGTGCCATTTCACAGGGAAAATGCCATGCAGAAAGGGCCATAGTCATCAACATCTGTTCTGGTATCTCTGATGAAGAAGAATTCACAAACTTCTGAAGTAGTTTATTTCATTGTTAACGGCTCTTACTATCTGGAAGTTCTTCCTAATGTTTAGTTGGATTCTTCGGTCTTGTAATTTACAACCATTGGTCCAAGTCCTTTCTGCTGGAACAGTAGAAAACAAATTCACCCCATCTTCCACATGACAGCCCTTCAGATATTTAAGGATCACTATCAAGTAACTTCTCAGTCTTCTCTTGCCTAGGATAGACAAAATCAGTTCCCTCAGCTATTTCTCATAGGGCTTGGTTTCCAATCCATTACTACCTTGGTCACTTTCCTCTGGATGTACTGCAGCTTGTCAATACCCTTCCTAAACTGTAATTGCCAAAAGTAGATACAATATTTCAGGTTAGATCTGATAAAAAGAGAATACAGTGATACTCTTAAATGCCTTCAATCTGGATATTATAGTTCTGTTGAAAAAGCCCAGAACTGCATTAGCTTTTATTGCTGCATCACACCAATAAGTTTAGCATGCGGTTTACTAAGACTTCTAGATCTTTTTTACACATACTGCTGCCAAACTAATGTCATCCATTCTATATTTCTGCCCCAGAATTTTCCTGCCTAAGCACAGTGCCTACCTTATCTCCACAAAAATTCATTTTTTTAGATTTTTGACCAGTTCTTTAATCTGCTAAGTTCATCTTAATTTCTGATTTTGTCTCCTGAGGTCTCAGCTACCTCTCCCTTTTGTGTGTCACCTGCAGATTAGATGACCATGCCCTCTATTTTTTTTCAGCTAAGCCACTTATGAAGATAATCAAATAACAGTTGTCCAAGGGCAGAAGTCTGCAGTACCCCAACTGTCATTTTCAAAGGACCACTGGAGGACGGCCTTTTATTTGAAGGCAATCCCTTTGAATGGCTGAGGAATTCCCCCCCCCCAAAGTTTTGGACCTGAGCTCCTATCAGCCCCATCCAACACAGTCATGGCAAGTAAGTATAGGAGCCAAAGTCTAGAAAATCTAGAAAATCAAAAAGTCCAAAGGTTCTCCATGTATGTGGTCCAATTAAGTCTTATTTAAAAATGAAGAACTCTAAGGGAAAACAGGGGTCTTTAAATTGTACATGGACAGCTTTGCAACACAACAGCAGACAGAAGAGTCCTACAGCTCACCCGGTCATGGCCTCTTTTGTTAAGGTGAGGTGCAAAGTTTTTCTATTTAAATTACAATAATTCTAAATTTAAGTCTGCAGAAATAAGTCAGCATATGCAAACTGTTACACAAACCTGACCTACTTTGTCTTCTTTTATTGATGCAAGAGTGCCTATTTTAGCAATGGCTGAAAATTTTCTGGGAGAACAATCTGCCCCACTCACACTATGTTACCAATTAGTCCTTCAATACCAATAAGAACACTTATCTCATATATTCCTCAGAGTTCTGACTAGTCTGAGCCAAATTAAAAAAAAATGAGATCAATGGTGGCAGCTAAACGCCACATTTAGTCACTGACAGGCTCATACTTCTCTAATTTTTGATATATGTGTTCTAAACAGACACTCTCAGCCTGAGCCTTGAGCTGAGCAGATCCAAAAATCAGACTGGCTCTGTGGTAAGGATCCATTCCCAACTTAAAAAAAAAAAAAAACTTGTCAAAGCAGAACTACTTGGCTCTTTTCATCTCTAATTATAACCTTAATGTTGTGGTCCTTCATTTATGGCAGAAGACAGATAATACAAACTTGAAATTTTACTTGCAGTTACAGCTTTTTTAAAAAACAACAAAGCAGTCACATGCATAATTTCACCTCATTACTGGTGTTCAGACAGAGATCACTAAAAACACTTATCTCTTCACAAAATATTTGGGCATTTTCTTCCCTGCACCATTTTTTGTTTGTCAATAATTAATAAACCCATTTTTCAAGATCCTCAAAAATGCATCAAGCCTCTGCTGTAGCTTTTAAGTGTATGTTCTAGGAGCAGGTTCTATTTAATTACATCTGTGAAACTAAATGGGTGCACCATTTCCTTCTCATTTTGGGGCTTTGGTCAAACGCTAATTGCGGTTGAACATAACCTGGTAGATTTCTTTGTAAAAACAGTAGAAACAAAACACCTGTTTCATAGTACATCAAGCTTTCTAAAAACTCATCGTCGGTATCATACCATTCTCCATGTATAAATGGAGTCTAAATGAAGAAAATGCTGAAGAGCAACATCTTACACTAAAATATATGTGGAACACCTCCCTCCTGTAGGAGAACTAAAAAGAGGGAAACCTGTTGGAAATATCCATTAATATCATTGTGAAATTGTATAGTCTCAGCTTGCAAAGGAACAATGCATTTATTTAGTATTAACTTATAAAAATATCTATCCCAAACTGTCTTGGCAAAGTAAACATAGCAAAGGAAAAATCAAAGCAATACAGTAAAAGACGACATAGAGCAGTACGAGGCACACAAAAGATGAAAACAGAAAATCCTTAAAAGCTGCCCTTAACACCCACTGAAACAAGAAGGCATTTCCAAAAGCAAATCAGTAGTCCTAATCTTACTTTTAGTGTTTTAGGACCAAACACTAGAAAATTCACAACCACAAAGATTTGCAGGATTGGAACTTGGTCAAACAGTAAAACTTCCAAGCCAAACCTGCCTCTTTTTCATAGTCCTTATGTAAACAACTTCATACAAAACCAAACAGTCAAGTGGGAAAACGGACATGAAGTGCTCTAAGTGGTTGTCCAGCATGGAAATGATGAAGGCAAGCCCAAGATGTTTTGCCGCCTATGACAGAACAGCAAATGGTGCTTCTGTTCCAGATCAGCCACACAGCATCTAAAGCCAACTAAGGCATCTATATCTAATATATAAAAGTCAAAGTTTGTCTGTTGTCTCTGTCAGGCAAAGACCTCATATGATTGGCTGCTTAAGAAGATTGTATAGAATCCTGGGGTTTGCCGTTTAGAGAAGGGCCTTTAGAATTCTCAGCCAGAGAGCTCTTGGGCGTCCTTCAAATCTGTGTCTTGAATAGGCCTGTTGCTATGGAAACTAATAGGCCAGTTGCTATGGAGATGAGCCCTAGCAGCAAGAAGAAGGAGGGCAGTGTATTCCCTCAGGAACCCAACCTCTGTATGTTAATAACCCTGAATACAGATTGGATTGGGGAATATGGAGAAAAGTTACAGGTACCAGACAAGACAGCTTTGTGAATTAGAGACACAGGATCTCAAATCTTTCTAACAAGCATTACCTCTGAGAAAATAAAGTCCCAGGCAATGCTATCATGTCCCCTCTTAACCTTCTCTTCTGCAGACTAAACATACACAGCTCCCTAAGATGATCTTCATAGGGCATGGCTTCTAGATCCTTCACCATTTTGGTCATCTTCCTCTGGACACGCACCAGCTTGTCAATATCGTTCTTGAACTGAGGTGCCCAGAACTGGACACAGTATTCCAGATGAGGTCTAACCAAAGCAGAATAGAGTGGTACTATTACCTCCCTTGATCTAGACGCCACACTCCTATTGATGCAACCAAGAACCGCATTGGCTTTCTTGGATGTTGCATCATACTGCTGACTCATGTTCAGTTTGTGGTCTACCAAGACTCCTAGATCCCTTTCATATGTACTGTTATCCAGCCACGTGTCCCCCATCCTATATTTGTGCATTCCATTTTTCTGTCTAAGTGCAGGACCTTACATTTCTCTCTGTTGAAATTCCTTTTGTTAGCTTTGGTCCAGCTTTCCAATCTGTCAAAGTCATTTTGAATTTTGATCCTGTCCTCTGGAGTATTAGTCTTTGTCCATGTAGGGATATGCTACATTCCACAGTGGAATAAATCCACCCCACCCCTGCTTGGACCACCAGCAGCCAGTGTTGCTATCTCACTTCTGTTCCTTTAAATCCTCCCCACTGCTTCCTTGAAGCTTTGGCTAACCTGATAGTCCTCAGTCCCAAGGGAGTTAAAAACTGTAGTCAAGTGCACTTGATCACATTCTTCCCTAGTTACCTTTGTCTTGCCTTCCCCAACATCTTCTCCTCCTGCCCCCTGCTGTGCTGACATTTAGAATGTAAGTTCCTTGGAGCAAAAACTAATTCCATCAAGAACTATGCACAGTACTGTGTAGCAGACATCAAGATAAAAATAGAATAGTCCAAAATCTGGCTGTTTTGTTTAACCAGGGCCATTTTTTTGACAACAGAGGACATGCTCTGACTGATGTGATGAACTGCCCATGAAAGAACTTAGCTATGTACAATAGAGTCATAGTTCCAAAATCAAAAAATGGAAATAGTTCTTCACATATGAACCTTTTGACAGCTGTCCTGTGAAGAGTGTAATAGCTGTACATGTGGACAGGATTCTTGGATAGGTGACAGCCACCACATGTGTGCTTGACTCTTGCGTTTCCTTGCTTACCAAAAACTCCAGAAGATTGAATGGGTTAAAGGAGTGGGCAATCCCTCACCAAAAAAAGGCAGATGTCATCATGCTTAAAGGAGGCACCTATAAGATCAGTGTTGGGGGGGGGGAAGCCTGCCATAAATCCCAGTATACAGAAAAACTACCATTCAGCTTCCAACATACCATTTTTGTGAAAGGTAGTAGAATCTGTAAAGACTCAGGTTTCTGTAGCAGACAGGAATGCATCTGGACAGTTACAAGTTGTGTACCACCTGTGCCCATTCCTAGACACAACAGATTTGGATAAGCCAACACATGCCTTAGTTACATCCTGTTTGGATTAGTGTAGCACACTCTACATGGGGCTGTCTTTGATTAGAGTTCAGAAATATCAACTGGTTCAAAGTAGCCAGACTACTGACCAGGGGAAGTCAAAGGGAATGTACAACTCCCTTTTTATAACAGCTGCACTGGGTACTGGTCTGTTACTGGCCTCAGTTCGAAGTGCTGGTTATGGTCTATAAAGCCCTGTACAGCTCAGGTTCAGGCTATCTGAAGGACCATATTTTCCCATCTAAGCCTGCCTGTATCTTGGAATTTTCACGGGTAGCCCTTCTCTACTCCACAATCCCACAGGAATAAGGGATAAGGTATTTTCAGTCACTGTTCCAAGGAATCTCATTCCTAGAGGGGCTACCCTGGAGCTCTCTATGAGATCTTTCCACGGGAAAGCAAATTCATTTGCTTGTTTTGAAAAAGGCCTTTGGAAGCTAATTGCTTATGGGAAAGGGGCTTTTAATAATGCAATGTAGTGTCTGCATTGTAGCTGTTGTTTTGTTGTTTTTAAATAGGCATGTTTTAAATTTGTTTTTAATTCTACGTATAGTTTAATTGTAATTTAACTTTTGTATGTTTTAATAATGTGGGCTTTTATATACATCTGTGTTAATTTCATAAGCCACTCTGAGTTCCTAGGCTGAGAAAAAGGTGATAAATAAAGTAGTAAGTAAATAAGTAAAATGGTGATGGAGGTAGCAATTATACATACCAGCATCTCTCTCCAAGGACAGGTCACTATTTCTGAGTCACCACCTCTCAATCTCAGAGACTGTTAACAATGTAACTGAGGAAGATCTGCTCCTTCCAGAAGATTGCAAGGAAGTGTTGCTGCTTTTCTGAGGGGATTCAGGTGCCATGTTTATGATAATTTTCCCATCTATTTACTGTTGTGAAGGGTCACTTTTTCAACAATGCTGATACAAAGGTTACACAAATATTTTCTTAGTTTAGAGAACCTTCAGCCAGTCAAGTGATTAGGTGAATACTACTAGTCCCTTCTTCCTTCCTTCCTTCCTTCCTTCCTTCCTTCCTTCCTTCCTTCCTTCCTTCCTTCCTATAGTGTCCCTTGTCTCCTAATATGGGACCCAAGGCAGTTTAAAATACAAGTTAGAACAAAATGTAACTAAAACAACAAGAATGAAAAAGCTAAAAAGGAGACACTCCAGTTGAAATATTGAAAGACACATTCAAACAACAGTAAAGGTAAACACATCCCATTAAAAGAGCCTTTCCAGTAAATGCTCAACTCCTCTTTGAATAAAAAGATTTTTATTTGCCAGCAAAAGAAAATAGGAAGAGTGCCACCTAGCTTCAAATGGAATGGAATTCCACAGCCTGGAAGCAGCCACAGAGAAGATTCTTTCCCATATCCCCACCAGACAGGCCTGTGAGAATGGTTGGACTGAGAGAACATCCTTCCCCAAAGATCCTGAAAACTGTAAAATTTCTGATTGAATATAGACATGATGATAACTCTCACTCCATGGCAACAGAGATGATTGATCCATCTACCATGCAGTTCCTTGTACACATTTGTATTCACAAATTCTTCCACAGTGCTAGATCTCCTCTTAAATTAGGACCATCAGATCTACTGTTTTAGAAATTCATGGAAGCAAAATACTATACGGAAATGCCTAGGATCCCATCTTCCAGATCATCAGCCTCCACTGTGTATAGAAAGCTGCTATTCTGCTGTGTTTCCTCTGCTTTTTACAACAAGCTAGAAAAGTCACAAATTAAACATCAGTGATCTGAGGGTACAAAATCAGGTACTCAAGACATTTGCAACATATCATACTGGGTCTGTGACATGTGAAAGCAAATAACTTGGCTTCCATGCAAAAGTTTACAGAATTGGCCAAACATAAGATTCTAAACATCCTGTAAAAAGTTAAAGCTTTGAAGACAATTTCCCTCAAAGCTGATGATTTTGAGAAGAGGAATGTCTACATCTTTACAATAAAATCTAAATTCTCTAAGAAGTCTTTACACCTTACTTTTGACTCTTCAGTAATGATTGAATGCATTTATTATATCTGTGTATAAGCGACATATAAAAACTCAACAATTATGAATAACATCTCTGGCATGGCTACTATACCATTTTACTATGGTACTATGTACACTTGCTTCGTATTGTCAAACAATCCAATCAGAGACACATTTACTCTAAATATATGCCTCATTAACTTGCATGGGACCTATTTCCAAGTATGAATGATTTGGATTGCTTCTTTCATAAACTAAACATATAGTACAGTCCACTCTGGCCTTTCAGGGCTATACTTACCACTTAAATTGAAGCTGTAAATATGCTTCAGAATCTTAGATAGATCACAGTCTTTGGTATGAAGATATTTACTTGCTTTCAGTGCTGATCAAAAGTCCCTATCAGCTGTCCTTTAACATGTTGTTTACCTCTGCACCAAAGGTTCTGCTTTAACATACATCTACATGCACACTATCGACACACACACATACACACACACACATATAACACACACACACCAAAAAAAACACAATGCCATCCATATCTAAATAATCATGGAAGCCCATCAAGCCTTTGTACATTGTTAATTGTTTGTTTTGCTTCTTATACACATTGCAAGAGACAAAGAGCTATGCAGACCACTAAAGTCTATTCTTTTACTGACTAGAAATTGCTGTCAGCAGCCCTTTTTTTGTTTTTGTTTTTAAAGACAGTGGGGTGGGGGTTCAAACATTCTGGTTTCTTTTAGGCCACCTATGTGAATTTCAACGAGAGGAGCTTTAAACTGTCATCTTTTCAGCTCATAAGTTGTACTCTAGAGGCCAATATCTATGATCAGTAAATAAAGAGATAAGGTTTTTTTCCCTCTCGTGTACGCCATTTCATAAAACACCAAGTCTATTTGTCAAACATTGACAAAATTGTTCAATCTTAAAAAAAGAAAGAAAAAGAAAACAGACCAAGAAACTGTTTCTTCTGTTTGCTAGATTGCTTTTTGAGTTTGAAGAAAAATGCAATAGAGGAATGTTGCTTTGTGAGCTGCAGTTCTCAGCTCTGACCACTGTTGCCAATGTGAAGAAAAACACAGAAGAAAAATCTAATATGTCTACCAAAACATTATAAAATTATCTGTGCAACAAGGATCATCTCCTTCTCTCTAACCTATTATTTTCTCCAGCCTTAAATGATGGGTTTCAAGATTGCTCTGCTGGATATTCCTATCAGTTGCTATAATTGACCCCTGACAACAGAGGTTTTGTAGGCCAAGACGTCTCAAGCTCTCTGGACTTAAGAGTGTGCCACCTAAAACTGGTGTGGCATTTTATGAGAGAGAGAATACATTTATAACTACAAAGTTTCATGATTACACAGTATGGGGTGAGAGTCTCAAAGAAACTATGGTGGCAATGTGTTCATAAGCAATTATTGGCATAGTTTTCAGATAGCACATGTGTGGTAGGGACTTCAACAAAAATTCAGACCCCAGTCCAAAGATATGTACTGTAAAATCAGCTATCAGAAATTAGCGTTCTCTGATCTTATAGCTGTTTTAGACTACTTTCTCACTATTACCATTGGCCATGCTAAGAAAGGCTAATGGGAGCTGTATGCAAAAATTTCTAGAGAAACAAAGGTTCCCCATCCATTATCTATGTACGTAGCAGCACTTGTAAGGATATAAATCAAGACTAAGCCACATTGAATTCAGCAGGAGGTTGGTGCTCCATGATCCAAGCAGGCAGGGCACCTTACTCTATCATTGTGAGAAGAGCCCACTCACAGGCTACATTACAGGCTGCTTGTAGGAAGATTTGTTGTGTGCCTTCAAGTAATTTCTGACTTACAGTGACCCTAAGGCAAACCTATCACAGGGCTTTCATGGCAGAAAAGGAGGGGGGGTTGCCCTTACCTTCTTCTGAGGCTGAAAGAGTTTGACTTGCCCAAGGTCACCCAGTGAGTTTTCATGGCTGAACAGAGATTCAACATCTTGTCTTCTAGTCCAATCACTACACCATGCTCTCAGGAGGAAGACTACTGTGTCTTAAAAATCAGTCAGTGATTATTTTTATATGGTAAATCTCTTGATCCGCATGCATGCTGTAATTGTATACTTCAGGAGAAAAATGTGCCAACTAGCTCCACCCCATCACATATGCTAAATAGCTGCATTCCCCCCTCCCACCATGCGTGTATACGTATGAACATCTTTGGGAGTGCAGTTGTATGTGTAAAGACTTCCATGTGGTCAGGTTTGCCAATACTATAAGCACTTTCTGACATAACAACTACAAACACAAAAACCTCACCTTACCAATGTTCACTATGCATGCTTTCACTCCAGAACCTAGTAAAGGAGTGCTTATGTAGTCTATTTGATTTGTCTTTTTTGGGGAGAGGGGGAGGGGATTGGGAGAAAAGTTCCCAAGTTCGCAAGCCAGCAAGGTTAGGATCCATGGACCATGCTGGCTAAGGAATTCTGAGACTTGTAGTCTGCAAAACATTTCAAAGCTCTGATTGACACTAAAGGATGGGGTTAGTTGATATGGTTCCTCTCCCCATTCTTTCATGGGTCTCAAACACTTGATGTAGATAAATTCATGTAAAGAGTCCCATATTGCTTCACACTGCTTCTGATTTTACTTTATTTTTCCCTCTCTCTTCTACACAGTCCCACAGTGCTAAGAAAACATCCTTAGCATGCTTTGACCTTAGAAAAAGGTATGAGCCACTATAGGCCACAGGTCTGTACATTTTGGATCACATCAGCTTCTCTTTATGAGCTTTGTTCAAGGTGAATACAAAACAGCCCCTAAGGTATCTGGGCTGAACTTCTGAAAACAGAAGTGGTAAAAGTAGCTGCTGGTGCAGTCAGTGTGGGCTATCTCTTCTTTAAAAAAGGAAAAAGTATTACTGCATAGTTGCAGGTCTGTCAAAAAGAAAGAAAGAGAGCTTTTGACAGAAAGTGTGAGAGAGAGAAAGAAAGAGAGAAATGCAGCCCAGGGCTCACTGGATCAAGAACCTGGACTCCCTTGCTCTGATCTCTTTCCACTGGAAAGAAAAGACATTTTTTTAAAAAAATGCATACAGTTGTTGCAGGAGGGTTTTTAAAAGATGGGAGGTAAGAGTGCTGAGCTCTTTTGTTTTTCTTCTTCAACTGCTATATTTTAAATGCTTAAAATTGTTTTGTTTCTTAGTGAAGCTAACCCAACTATTTATTTGATGATTATTTTAGCTGCACTCTGTTTTAATATTTTTTGTTAAGTTGCCTTGGGTCACACACTGGGAGAAAAGTGGGAAAGTAAGTAAGTAAGTTCCACTGAAGCCAATGGGATTAGGACTGACTTTGATCAATCCCTAAAGAGCACAGATGTGTGTCCTTCTCTGGCTGTTTGGAAAAAAGGACAGACAGAACTCCTTTCCACCAGTGCTAAAACAGAGTTTCCTGGGAACTGTGAGGCTTCAAGACAGATGTTTTCAATAATACAAAATAAGAAATGCTACCCACAAATGGCAGCCACAACTGCTGAGAAGAAGTAATGGTCTCTTTATTTTTTTTCTTCTCCCCAGCTTCCGCAGAAACGACAATAGTCCATCCTGCCTTAGGAGACTATTGGGGAGAGTTCCCCATTCCATCCTCAGAATTCCATATAGCTAGAAAAGGCCTCCTATTCACATATGAATAGAAATGAACAAACCAAATGTTGACTCCATGTAACGAGAGCTAGTGTGGTGCAGCAGTTAAAGTGACAGACTGGAACTTGAGAAATCCAGATCTATGTTCCCATTCAAGCATGAAACTCATTTTATGACCATTCCGTCTCAGGTCAGCTTACCTGAAAGTGTTGTTTGGAGGGAATAAAGTGGAAGGGAGGGAGCCAGGGCATGCTATCTTGAGCTTACTAGAGGAAATGTAGGTTATAAATTTAACTATAATAAAAGACATAAATATAGCAGTAGTAATAACAGGAGCGGTAGTAATAATAGGCTTAAATCCAATTGTTAGTCCATGCTGGAAGAGACTCATGAAATCAATGGGATTTATGTAAGTGTGGACTTACCATTTTGCAATTCATTCACTGGGTCTAGTTTAGTTGAGACAAGTGATAATGTAACAAAGAAACTGGCAAAAACACCTCTTAGTATTCCTTGCCTAAGAAAACTCTATGAAATTTATGGGGTGACCATACATCAACAGGAGACTTAAAGGAACACATATATGCACATTATAATATTTTGTAATATTTCACTGTATTTCTAAATGAGCTGGTGATAATATTTGTAAAACCTTGCATTTGAAATATTATTAAAGTCATGTATTTGTAGTGTTTGATACTTATTGCACCATGTTGCTGGTTTATTATTTCACCACATTTAAGATTTTTAGATGTCATTATACATTGTAATTTTGTAATTATAGTTTTCAGCAGCATGATGGCATAATTAGATGCAATTATGTAAATTCACAACTGTCAATTAAAATAACATTTCAAAAGCCATGCACCAAGGAAATTTAAAAAAAAAAGTATTTGAAATATGAGAAAAGGGTAAGAAGTTTACTGGGACAAAATCCCTGGTAAAGCTCTTTAGAACATGGAACAGTACTAAAAATGAATATTAACACTTTGTAGTTTGTTTGTTTTTAAGTCAGAATTTTATGAGTCAAGAATCTATTTGATATGCATTATTTCAAATAATGCATTTCACATGCATTATTTAATAAGTGGGCAACTTGTGCCACTCCATAGGTTGCACTACAACTCCTAACCTCTATAGACAGCATAGCTGATAGTAAGAGATTATGGGAACTGTAGGGCAGTAACATCTTGTGGGGCGCTAGTTTCACACCTCTCTATTACAGTATCCATTAAGATGGATGGTTACACTATCCTCTATAGAATTTTTCTCTGTCATATTGTGAGTTCCAAATCAATTTTCAGAGTTTGCCAAACTGAAAAAAAAAGCAGAAAAAACAAGGGATCAAAGAAATCAATTTAAAAAGCTTCAGAAAGTTACTGGTTTGGACTAGAAATCCCAGAATTTCTCAGTCAGCATGCTGACCATGTAATCAAAAAGTAAAATTTCCAGCTGTACCACAGAAGAGCAACTAAATAGAATGGGAATATTGATTCACTTCAACTTTTAAAGCACCATATTTTGTGACATGTGTTCCTAAGCATGAATCACATTGAAACAAACTGAAATAAAGGAAACAGTTTTTAAAAACATTAGTAACGAAAATTTCCCCTCATCATAAAGTGCTTAAAAAAAATAACATCTCATCTCTGAACAGCACTTTCTGAAGTACCTGTACTAGGAACCTGTATTTATAGGAGGAAGACTTTATGTCATGAACAACGAGTCCCAAAGCCCTATTCAACTAGCTAAGCAGTGATGTTTCTAACCCCTGCTTAGCATTTCCCCAGCTTAGCTGGTTGTTTTCCTTTCTCCTCAGCTAATATACGTCCTAGAACATTATTCCTTGTCATATAAAATGCTCTGTGTTCACCCCATCAAATCAATTCCTAATCTATTATAATCATTTACAACTTATCTAACCCTTTACATTTTCCCATCCAGTTTTGTATGATCTAGTAGGCATAATGTGGCATTACACATACAAGTAGGGGTCCCACACTCCAAAAATGATAAACAATAAGTATTTTGTGCTTGCAGGTAGACTCAAAGGCATCATCTCACCCCAAAATAAGCTATTTAAAATTTTCTGTACATACACTATGGCAATACTCTGTTGCTTATTCTAGAAATTCACAAATGTACATTTGTACATTCTCACCATGATTCAAGGCAAACAATACGGAAGCATAAAGCAACTAAGGAAATATAAATATATAAAGAAAAAGCTGCTTTAAAATAACTGCCACTATTAGGAATGTATTTTCAAGCCTTGATAAAGAAAGCAAAAACATTGTAGATGAAGGTCTCACTTCCAATCAGTGTTTTTCACCAATCTGAGATCAATTATTACTCTTTGAGCATAACAATTACTTTGTCCACTCAAGGAATGCTTTACATTGGTCCCTCAACTTTCACAACAGTTCAGGATGCTGAATTTTCACAGACACCCTATCTCAGTCCTGGCACAGCTAATAATTCAAACAAAGCAAACTGAATAACTCCCAGCTCATTACTTAATTCCAGGCAGTAAGCACAGAGTCATAAACAAAGTCCAACAGGGTTCCAAGGCAAAGAGAGTGTCCAAGGTCAGTCACAGTATTCAGCAAGCTATCCAGCAGGATAGAAGGTCAGATAAGCTCTAACAACTCCTGGAGAGGAAGGGTGACAGCTATATAGGTCTGAAGCCTAATGCAGCTGTGGCTTGATTAATTGTCTCTGGTTATAAATTCTCAGAGAGCAACACTGGCTTTCTCTTTGCTGTCTGCACTCTGCAAAGGTGGGTACAGGTAAGTGCTCTTCTGTATCTGAAGGGGGAGGACTCTCTGCTGGAGCTGACACCACCCCCTGTTCTGTTTCTGGCACTGTAACCTCTTCTTGTACAGCAGGTCCTGGCATACCCCCTGAGTCAGAGTCCATGTTCTGGAAACAGGGTATGACATCAGAAGTCAAAAACAACAAATAACTGCCCCACACACACTCAAGTGAGCACTCCCCCTCCCATTTCCAGCTTCCCCGCTCCCATTCACTTGCCTTTCGCCCGGGTGCACATGTCTTCCTTCCATGTGTTTGGGCAAAAGGCAAACAAATGGGAAAGGATGGTAAAATTCTACTAGTTTGATTTTCTCTTGCAGTTGGACTTTTTTTTAAAAAAAATCAACTATTTTCTCTCCTTAATAGGAAGAAATTTGCAAATCTTTTCAACAATTCAGAAACAAAACAATCTGATATAAAATTCAACTGGTGTAGCAATTCTCAACACAGAGAGAGTTGTGCTGAACCTGCCAGACATGTGGCTATTAAAAATGAGGAGCCTTGCAGAAATAGGAGGTGGCAGTTTTACCTAAGAACTAACATGAGTGAATACGTATGAACTAAAACCAGAAGTGGATTGACTTGCTTGTCTCTGCTTTTCAAATAATAAGTATGTGTGTGTATGTGTGACTTCAAGTCACCTGTCGACTTATAGCAATCTCACATATTTCATAGAGTTTTCTTAGAAAATGAATACTCAGAGGTGGCTTGCAAGTTCCTTCCTCTAAAATAGAGCCTACAGCACCAGGTATGCATTGGCAGTCTCCCATTCAAGTACTAACAAGGACTAACCCTGCTTAGCTTCCAAAATCAGACAGGATCTGGTGCCTTTAGATTATAATATGGCTCAAAGATTTGCTAAATGACTTGCAAACAACACAGCAAAAACTATTCCTCCCCCCACCAAAAGAGAGGGATACACAGAGTGCTACATAAAATATAATAAAGTATTCAGGAATATTTGGCATGGTCACGACTAGTGTAATGCATTATTTCCTGATTATTCTTCTCCAGCTAAAATCCCACTGACACATTTCTTGCATTCCTCAAAGGAGTGAGAAAAATCTCAACTACCCATTTATGAAACCTCTCCTGTTTCTGCCAGGTCATGTGGTCTTGGACAATATCAGCATCCACTGCCTTTAGGAATGTCTCTGAATTTACATTTTCTTTAGTAGGTCAACAGCTAGGCTTCTTTTGGGTGCATAAAGTGTGCATTTTAAAAGCATTCTTTGAATGTTGGTAAGTATGCTCTTTTAGAGCTTCACTAGCAGGGACAAGATAAAACACAGAACATAGCAAGCAGCTCTTGGCAGAAAGAAAGAAAAGAAAGAAAGAAAGAAAGAAAGAAAGAAAGAAAGAAAGAAAGAAAGAGCTTTGAAAAAGGAAGCAAATCTGAATTCTATGTTGATAGCATGCATCACCCTATTTTGTACCTGCATTTTGAGTTTCTTCCTCAAAGAGAGATAAAACAAGATACTTGTTTAAAGCAAAGATTTGATGGATGTGTTTCAAGCTTTTGCAAAGTTGAAATGGAAATATGATCTCCAAGTGACATCTCCCTTCAATTTCCGAAAATGAACAACAGGGCCTGGGATTTATTAAGCATCATATTAAACAGTGGCCATCAGCTATGCCTAGTGGCTGCCCAACTGTTTTGACAACCACTTATCTCCTCTTGGCAGATAGCTACAACATGAGCTGTGTCTCGTTCCTGAGAACATCATGGACAAGGAGCAGAACTACTCTTATCAAAGAAAGAGGGCTGAAGACACAGAGGCTGGTGAAGACTGGATACAGGAAGCATTCTCAAGAGCCAACATCCCACCAGAGATTCTTACATGAGTAGAGACTGCTACATCTTCATCTGCACAGCCTGAAGAAGGTAGTTCTGTTCTGCAGCTCTAACTCCTAAGGTCCCTTAGAATAGGGGTGGAGGTTAAGTACCCTTCCAACTGGCTGGACTGCAATTCACATCAGCAATGGCTAACAAAGTTAATGATGGGAGAATGGGAGAACTGGAATCCAGCAATAACTGCAATGACCTTCCACAGTGTAGGAAGGTCTCTCTGTGTTATTCTTCTCAGAGAGAAAGCAAGAAGTTTCCTCAAGAGCATGCTTCCCCAAGATAGTACACTCAAGAAGTTTTTGACTACAGTTCCCAGCAATACTGACTTTTGCCCATGATAGCCATGGATGGTAGGAGTTGAAGTCTAAAACATCTGGATGGTGCTAGGTTAGAAGAAGCTGAAGTGGAACCCACAAATGAGAAATAGGACACTATCACTTTACACACCAACAGTTTCCTCGGAGAAAGCAGTGCTAGAAGTTCATACTTCAGGGGAAAGGGGAACCAAAATGAAAGCTCAGGTTTTTGTAGGTCAGAGGGGGATTGTTACTATGACTGTAACACTTTCCCTGTTTAGTTTATTTTAAAAAAAGTTCCACAAAAGGATTGTGGAGGGGGGGACATAGAAGAGCTCCCTTGACCAGGTAAAAATGAAGGCATCTAACCCCTCTGCTCCCACAGCTATATGCCTGGAAATCAAGCTGCACACCTTCTTGTTGGCCAAGGTGGCCAAGAGGTCCAAGATCTGTTGCCTCAAGAAGCTTACTACTATCTGAAACACTTGCTGGGAGAGACTCCACTCCACCTGGTCCAGGTCTATGTTTAGAGAATGCTCCTGATCTTCTGCATCTAAGAAGATAAGACTTTCCCCCACCTCCACCAATGTTTGCCTCTGACATCAGGATGCATGTTCTGGATCCCTCTCCCATGTATTTATGGATGTTGTTATGTTGCTAGTACTGAGGAGCACACTCCTCTCTTGGACCTGACAGGGGAACGCTATAGGACAGGAAAGAATTCTGTGTTTGGCCTTCTCTTCAAATCACTGGTCTTGAGTTATGAGGTGGTAACAGGTTGCTCCCCAGCCTCTCAAACTGGCATTAGAAATCACCTGCATTTTCTGGGGATTTTTTAACAGTCAGAGAGTGGGATGTGGATATACTTCTTCAATACAATCTCCCTCTTGAAAGATAACAGATCCCACTGTAGAGGCCCATCAGAAGGAGTGGGAGGGACCTTCCTAACACAAGATGTCCTCTGCCCACTATAGGAGAAGTACCATCTTGACAGCATGACTAAATGGCAAAGTAGAAATACAACAAAACATAGTTTTAAAAAGAAAACAAACTTCAGATCATTGCTGGAGGAACCTGGTTGCTGTCGTTTGATGCCCATTTATTTATTATTATTATTATTATTATTAGTAGTAGTAGTAGTAGTAGTAGTAGCAGCAGCAGTAACAGTAGTAGCAGTATTATTTCAATTTACAATCTACTCATCATAAGAGCTCTGGGCAGCTAAAAGAAATCTGTGTAAGAGCACAGACTTAAAATTGCAAATATCTAAAATTATGAATTACAGATATCTAATATAATCACAATTGAAACTGTCTGCTAAGAGCAACAGAAGCAAAACCAACAGAAGAGATAAATAAAATACTTGGTTTCTTCCCAGAAAAAGTCTAACTCAGCCTGATTCTGGCCAGTGTTGCAGTGAGCTGACCATGGTCCTGCTCTCCTACTTGGACTGTGAGGCTTCACCAATAACCTCCTTGCAGGCTGTACTCAGACTACGGCTCTTGGTGGCCTTTCATTCATAGGGCGGCCATAAATCAAAGTCGATTTGACAGAAAATAACAAAAGCAATAAGGGAGGACTACCTCTTCTAAGACATCACGTGTTGTCTTCTAAATACTAGCAGCATGCTGGGAGAAACTGATCTTGGGAAGCCACTTTGGCAATACAGAAATTGAGTTATTTCATTTTAGTCTGCTTCAGGTAAAACCTGCTTTGGACCTGAATTGGAGCCTCACTTAAGTTTCTGAAGTCTTTGGATGCCTGTTCACTGAGGGTAGTTGGTAGAGCTGACTTTCTTGGCTACCTCAGCACCTGTTTTTGAGGGACAGGGTTTTTGTTTTTTCTTCCCCACAGGAGCCAATGGAGACAGCATTATCTGTGTTAACTTGCACTAAAGGAGGGGAGAAAATTGGCTTTTGAAAAGGTCTGATGGGTAGGGGGCCCACCTCCAACCAATGGCCCTTGGAGCTACATGGCCTTTGCTAGGACTGAGTTTCCCTCATCACAGTAGCTTTTATGGGACAGATATTATTTCTCCTTGACAAATACCCCTGTGTAATACCTTCAAAGTAGTCCCTACTTGGACTGTGAACACAAGTGCAGTCTGCTTCAGAGAGGTGTACCAGGTTTCTGATTGCAAACCTGATAATCAAATAAAGCTCCAAAGTAGTCCAAGGCTTTGGGAACCAGCCAGTTCTACTTTGGATTGCTTCAGGCAAAACTCGCTTCATAAGAATGCTCAGAAGCTTTGAAGCAACCCTCTTTGATTCCATATTCATGATTTGTCCTAAGTGAAGGCAAACTTCTAGCACACATATGTAGTTTTTTAAATTAAGCTGTTAGAAGATTTTAAATCCACTATACAAAGAATAGATCAGTATGTCTTTCGTCTATAAATCTGCTGGAATAGGCAACTAACCACTGCATTCTTTGCAGAAATTTGCCCTCCCCCACTGCAACATAAACGTAAGACAACTTAATACTTGGTAAAAACTACTAGTTGACTTCCACCATGTAACTTAGCCAGGCTTCTAGATTTTCCAGTTCATGTTTCAAGACACAAAGCTATAAGGGCACTAAGATTTTTCATTATGTAATTAAAGTATTAACCCTTTCTGTAAAACTGAAGTGCGTATCCAAATGATCGAACAAAAAGATTACAGGACAATGTGGAAAGGTTGCAGCATTTGAGACTGTACAGCTTAGAAAGGTAAGTAAGTGCTGAATAGGTGAACAGAGGCATGGAAGAGGTGTAGAAAACTATGTATGCTGTACAGAAAGTGAATAAGGATTTCTCTCTCCCTTTCTCATCATCCCAGTGCTCAGTAGCCAATGAAGTGGAATGGCAACAGATTAAGGACAGACAAAAAGTATTTCTTCACACAGCCCATAGGTGAAAATCAGAACAGACCTACTGAATCAATGGAACTTTCTAACAGTTGATTTGCCAAGTTTCAATTGATTCAATAGGCCTACTCTAGTTCTACAAACAAGTGGATTTAGGCGAGGGTGAGCAGAGTGGAGTCTTCTACTGATGTGGGAGGGAAAGTCAACTCCTACCAACTCACCTACCATCGCCAATTGTGAGGGATGCTGGGAGCTGCAGTCCAGGTATTCCTGGAGGACCACATTTTGCTAATCTCTGATTTAGTCTGTCATCAAACTACAGAATGTGCTATGCAGGATATAGTGGCAGACAGCAGACTGGCTGTTTCAAAACCGGATTTAATGATTCATGGATAATATACTTTTAGTGGCTACTACTCATGATGGTCATGTATTACCTCTGATAACCGAGATAATACTTATGATACAGTATGACTTAACCTAGATCAAAGGTAGGAAATAGGACCTTGGAGGCCTTCATTATCCTCTTATCATGAGATGCCATCTCTGACATACATACATGTGAACACAGAGAGAGAGAGCCCAAAACTGACCAGGGGGCCATGCCCCTGCCACCATTTAAATTCAGGAGAGGCCTTTTTTAAAACAGAAAATAAAGTGTGACCTGACTTCTGTTCACTTCCCATTTTTTAAAAAAAGTCTCTCCTGGGCTTAGAATGGCCAGTGGGATGGAGTGAAGCCCCTAGATGATGTAGAGCAGGGCTTTCCAAATGGTGTGTCGCAACATGTTAGTGTGTTGCCTGTAGCGTGTTGTCATGTTGCCTTCCTGGGTGAGAAAGAGTCACACATGCACCTGAGCCTGGCCCACTGCCATCACTGTCAGTGGGGCCTTTGGCTAGCAAGAGTGACAGCAGCAGGCAAGCACTGGATGGAAGGGGGCTGCCTTTCCCACTGCAGTCGCTCTCACTGGAGCATTTACTGGGTGATGGCAGCAGGCCAGGATCAGGGGGGCTGCTTTTCCCCTCCCTAGATACAACTCTGAGTACCTCCAGTTTGCTAGTAAAACTGAATTACTGTGTTGCAAAATGATGCATGTCAAAAAAGTGTGTAACCAACATGAAAAGTTTGGAAAGCTCTGATGTAGAGGGTTATTTTTGGACAAGCACAGACACACACAAAGGAGAGGGAAGTGAAAAAAGTGGTTCCTAAAGATTTCAAAAATGGCCTCAGGAAACACTTTCTTTTCTTTTTTTTAATTAATTTTATTGTAATTCCATCGTATAAAACAAACATTTCTCATTGTACATTTTACCGAATTATTACAGCTATCTTCCACACCTCTCTGGATTTCATTAACTGTTATTTCATTGACATATTAACATTATGCATCACATTACATTAACATACAAGATCATTCCTGTGTTTCAACCCAACTTTACATGTTCCATGATATTCCCCTGATTTTCTCCTTCTAGCTACACATGCTACCATGAATTAAAAATTGTTTCCTGTCAACACCCAACCCATGTCCAGAACAATTTGCCATTCTTTATTAATGTCATCATCAGATTTTCCTTTTAGTCTCTGAGAAACTATATCTGCATTCTGATTTTCAATGAACGTTGCCCACCATTGCTCTATTGTAGGTATCTGCTCAGTTTTCCATAACCTTGTATATTCAATACGGGCTGTCGTAATCATATACAATATTATTCTCCAATATTTCTTTACAGCAATTCCATCTAACATATATGTCATATTTAATAAGTACAGTTCAGGTTTCTTATCAAGCTGAACTCTCAATATTGTACAAATCATATTGAGTATTTCATTCCAATACTTTTTAGCCTTAGGACATTACCACCACATATGAAATAGTGTGCCAACATTCTCCTGACACTTCCAACATTGTCCTGTTCCCATATTATATATCTTCTTTAATTTTTCTGGTATCATGTACCATCTCTAAAAAAGCTTATAATAGTTCTCTTTTAGGTCCTGACCTGCAGTAAATTTTTGTGTCCGTTGCCAACTCTGAGGAAACACTTTCCACATCCCTGCCCTTGATGTCTGTAATCTAAAAATTAACACCCCCACCACCAAAAACCAAGTGTTTCACATGCTACTCATGAAAAGTTATACTACATCAAAATTATTTTAGCCTTACACACAAAGTCTGATTTTCTTGCTGAAAACTGCTATATACTGTAATTATTGAATATAGATGTTGTGTCAAGGACATATCAGATGTATGCCAACTGTTATTGGAGTTAAATATTCATTATAGAATTCTAAAAGCAAAACAAGGAGGAATACCAGCTCAGCTAAAATAATACATTTTTACATTGGATTTTAATCAAATAATTGGAGGTTGGAATTAGTACCTCTTGGAAGGGTAAGATTTCCACTGGCCATAATAAGGTTCTTATCCTCCTGTCAAGATATGAGCTGAGAGATTAACAGCTAACAGTTCACAGGCAAAGACAATCAAAGACAATCACAGGACACTTTTATTTTTTTAAAGTGCACCCCAAAATATAAGCCAATGGAGGTTCTGAAGCATCCTTGCATTCCCAGTAATTCTGCATACCAGAATAAGAAATCCTGTTAAAACACAAGCCTTCAATTTTGTTTTGACATTGACTGTGACCATTTGTGACCAGTCTTCAATCAATTCAGAACAGACCTGTTTGAGTCAAAGTACAACCAGCAACATGATCATGTTCAAATATCAAACTGATTTTCCAAATTTGGATTCTTAGACAACCAGAAAAACACCACCCATTAGTAGGAGATGAACAGCAGCTCAGGAGGATTCCAACATTTCCAGAAATTTCCTTTAGAAAATCCCTCTCGCTCACTACACACACTTGAAGATTATTTTCTTTTACTTTAGGCCAGAAAGCTTTTGTGTCATTTGCTTTGTTCCATGGAACATCTGATTTACAAGCCTTTTGAGGCTTAATCATGCTATCATTTTACTTTAAACAGATTATGTTAAAAATAAGGAGTTACTATTATTGACATGACTATTTTAATTACTGAATGCATTAGTAGTATATTACCATGGATACAGTAAGCAGAAAGGCAACAGTTTATTCTTTAAATGTTCAAAGTTCAAATTTTAAAGTTTAAAGAATGCCTAACAAAAAGAATAAATTTAATATGGAATTATGAAAATGGGAAAGGAAAAAGAATGAGAACATATTCTCCTACACAGAGATCTGAGCTACATAATTTCATGATTTACTTTGCAAAGACTTTTCATTGCAGTTAAAGCCCTAAGCATTCAGATTCAAGACTGCATACAGTAAATTCTCTCTTAATAAAAATATTAAGATTGACACAGGGTAATTCTAAGATGAACAACTATCATGCAGTTTGGCAGAGCATATCATGTTTTGCATTGCCTTCTGTGTATCACAGTCAAACTAAAGCTGAACCAGCCCAGTCCAAGGTATCCTTAAATTGTAGGTTAGTCATTTTACTAAATTCAGTCATTCAGAATTATATATTCTCCTAGACAAAAAGGTAAGTTGAACATAGTTCTTCAAATGTAAAGACAAGGTAAAAAGTAGCAATATAAATGTCAGTTAAGAATTTAAAAAAACAATGTCATGAATTCCTGATAACTAGATAACTGAGGAGATGGTTTAGGTATGAAGTCTGTTCTTCTTTATCAGCTCTGATATGCAATAGTAATTCCAACTAAATAGAAGCTGTAACCTCAAGGAAACCCAACTAGCAATTTTGTCCAGGCCTTTGAAAACAAGCACTTTGCAATATTGTAAGTGGCCACACACCACTACGTCTGCTAATTATTATTAGAAAGACTGAACCTACTGGGTAGGAGATTAGCACCTCCACAAAAAACTCAAATGAATCTCTGAAGGGGAAAAAAAAGGAGGAGGAAGAAAAGGGGTACATTGCATTAAAAAAACAAAGATACATCATATCCTGTGCTAGATTCTGCAACCTGTACCAATCATGCAGATATAGAGAAAATGTGTTCATCTTACTATTTCACATTATTTATTCTGCTTCTGCTAGTCAAAGTATTAGGGTAGATAAACAAACCACACCTCAACGTATCCCCAGGTGGAACACAGAGCTGACATGAACCCCCAAACACAAGGTAAGAATTCAGGAGGTATTGTTCTTCTTCAGCTTTCTGGAGATTTTCATATAGCACATGTTTTCATGTCCCATGCCCAATGACTGGAATCTCACTGAAATACATTTAAGACAGAGAGATCTCACTAGACATCACTGTCCACGTTTTCAAAGATATCTTAAATCACAAAAGTCCAACAGCTGTTCTTTGAAACCAAGAGTCTCAGAAATTAAACGCACCCCAAATAATAAATACTGTATTGTTGGTGGTTAAAAAAAAATTCCAAGCATTTAGTGTTTTGTTTCTGATTTCCTAAGCAATTCTAAACAAGTCATTCTGTGTTGTTGCAAGAACTGTGTCAAATGTCAACAACTCACAGATAACATGCATTTGTTTACAGAAAAATGTTAGTATGATCTGTTGTCTATTATCTGTGTATGCATTTTCTCTTTCTTTGGAAGCCCTATAAAAATCCTGATGTTTCAATGAAGATTGGTCCACCTGATCAAACTACTGTTGCAGCCAACCTGGCAGTAGAGGCTGAGAAAATGTTCCCTCTTGGTCAGGAGTAATTATGTCTGTGTCTATGCATTTGTGTATGTATGGGTGTGTGTGATACCTTCCCAACCTGATTCACGGCCCACTCTCAGCCTCGTGTTTATATACCTTGGAAACAAGGATGGACTGATATTTCAGCACACCCAACAATATTTAGTGCTCTTGTGAAAACATTGCACTAATTTTGCATGATTTACACAGAATCAAAAATTCCTTGGTTGCTTCAGCACAGACTTGTAATTTCTTTAGAGCAAAAGTATACCTTTCCCCAAAGAAAATACACACCACTATGAATGGCAAGATGGCATTAGCATTCCAAACAATTTCTGCCTGATATACTATATTGATCAAAAAACACTTACACTCAATTGCACCCATGGTTTTCCTGCTTTTAATGAATTTAATTCTCTTTCTCTCAAATTAAGTATCTTGGCACCTTTTTAGTACCTAAAAGCAATCTTTTGCAGGCGTAATTCTATATAGCGGCAACTATTAAGACCATATCATTTTAAGGAGAACATTATTCATTCAGAGAATTCACTCCGTGTATTCCCACAAGAGAGCTGTGGCAACCACCTTCCGGTTTCCAAGCCCTCCAGAGCAGAAAGAGTTGACTTAACCATGTTCTCTCTCATAGGAAACAGGCTTTGGAAATATAGGCTCTTGCTTATAAGATCTATAAAAAATCTTACATAAGGCTAGGAGAGGAGAAAAAATATTGTTTCAACTTATTAACTTTAACCAGGTGAAACCCCTTCAGCTCTCTTTTATGACTACTAATTGTGAAAACTGTAATGAGTCACCATATAAGTCTTTATGGATTGCAGCCCACTTCATCAAACACAGGAAGTACTGTCCTGAGCTGTAATATGTACATGATAAAGGGGAGATTGCACCCAGTGAGATCAATAGGAAATAAAATACAGGAAGTATGTACAGTGATAATTACCATATTTTCAGTGGATATTCACAAAACAGTTCCTGGGTTGAAAACTAATGAACTGATTAACACATGTTGAGTGTTTTGTTTTTTTCCAAGAAACTTTAGTCCCTGTTCAGAAGGACAGGAAATCAGAGTGGGCACACTGTAATGCAGCTATTCCATTCCTTTTTTGCTGCAGGCTAACAAGGCTACCATTGAAAGCCAACATGGTGTAGTGACTTGAGCATTAAGGTATTACCCTGGAGGGTAGAGTTTGATTCCCACTTGGCCATGGAAACCCACTGGATGACCTTGGGCAGCCCTCAGAAAATTTCATGATAGGTTTCTCTTGGGGTCACAATTATAACAACAAAGCTATTTCCTCCCCCTGCTCCAAAGGTTAATACTATAAATATCCCTTCTGATTTTTGGAGACACTTTTGACAACTCTTCTCCTCTTTTGAGAGGAAAGACACAGGGGCTTTATGGGAAGCTACTAGAAAAACTAAGAGATGTGAAAACTGTAATCAGGTTGGGAGGTGTTTGTTTGCTTGGCTTGTTTTGGTTTTGGGTTTTGGTTCTTTTACTTTTCTATATCCACTTAGGAGAGTATGTCAACTGTGACCCTAATATAAAGAGGATGGATCTTGCTTCAGTTACCCATGTCCTAGTGACATCTAAGATGGATTACTATAATGCAATTAGAGAGCAGTGGGGCTGTCTTTAAAGACTGTTGGGTAACTTCAAGCAGTACCAAAATATTAGCCATTCAAGTACCAGGATGTGCTTAGTGGATGGATTATGGGATGCAAGTACTGTAACAATTGCATTGGTTGGCAGTACATGTCTGAGCTCAGTGTAAAATTCTATTATTGGCCTTTAAAATTTTCAGTCAGGTGGACAACTGAGTCGGGGAGGAGATTCTCTTCCCATGTATCATCTGGAGATTACAAAGACTGTAAAAAAGAAAAAAAGAAAAGAAAAAAAGATAAGGCTGGAAGTAGCTGAAAGTTCACTATTGGTTTTGAAAGACAGGCAGATTAAGCAGTGCAAGGGGTTCCGAGACATGTTTAGAAGTTGAACTGCACTCCTGGAGGATTCTGGTGTTGCTGTTTTTCATCTAGAGAAAGCAGCAAAAACATAAGTGTGATCCACTTGTGGCTGAGAGGACATATTTTACCCATCCTGCCCTAAATCATCTGGGAACACTTTTAGCTCAAGGAAAACTTTCACCCACAAAAACCTACTTATATTCTGAGATCAACATGAGAAACTCTATTTCTGTCTCCAGTCAAAGTAATCTGTCAGGCAATCAATGGGAACAGTACCTTCTCAGTGATCTCACCCACCTAATTGTGGAGCCCTCTTCCAACGAGTTGTCCACCAAACCCCATCATCAGAAATCTCCAAGAAGTCTCCAAAGACTACCTTATTTACTCTTCCCAATAAATGAGCTAAACTTTCTTCGTGTATCATCTTATATAAGATGTTGTCCAGTTTCGTTACTTTCAAAGTCACTCGTTATTTGTATGATTCTTTTTATTATTATTTCTATCATTGTTCTATTGTTACTTTTTGTTGTTATTGTACAATGCTTTGAGAGGTTCTGCTTAAGGACAGCTTAAAAACCTTAAAAGTATATAAAAACATTTCAAGTCACTTCATAATTATTTCTTAATAGGTAAAAGTAACTTATGATTTTGCTTATTTTTTTATTTTTAAGAAAAGGACTTCAAAGAAAAGTGGGGGACCTTCTGGCCTGGATATACATGAGAATTAGCTTAATGAAGGATCCATAAGTCCATGATGCTACAAAAATGCTGTGGGTGGAGAAGGTCCAAGCTTCAGTCATACCCCCCATTGCAGGTAACAGAACTGGTTAAGTGCTTGTGTGCCTGAAATCACAGTGAGTTAAGGTCAATTAAAATTACCACACATTAGGTGACCAGTGATCAAACTCAATATAAGACAGCTCTGTTTATACATAAGAAATGCTTTCTAAAAAATGTTTTCAATCCCCACAGGATTTTTTCCAATATAAAATTATGCATGCTGAACATATTTGACTTACAGATTGCTGCATTCAGTAACTGATTCACAACTAATAGACAGTTTCATTTTTTTTAGCCGTGTTATTACTTCCAGTGTTCTGTATAGTGCATTTTAATTAGGAAACAGATCCATCCACAAAGGTTAACATTTTTATTATGCATTAACCCTGTGGATATTTTTGAATTCTCAAGCTCTTGCTGATGACCAGAAAGTCACCACAAAAAGTACTTTTTACAGAATGTAGTTCTGAATCATTGTCTGCTATTTAATTAGGAGATCAAGGCTGCAGATGTCAAAACATATCAGGCAAAACAAAGAAACAGTACAAGGAATCCAAAAATCATGTGTTTGGAGAATACAGCCAATATATGAAGTGCAGGGGATTTACTAGACAGCTGTATGCTTTCCCAAGTCAAAGGCTTATCATGCTTGATAGATTTCACCCTGGCCTGATAATGGAGAAATGCCCAAACTGAAATCCGTGGGATCTACTGAGAACTGCGCCAGCTCCTTATCTGGATAATGTCACCTCAGGGTTCATTTCATGGTCATCAAACAGAACAAGGCAAAACAGAATTCAAGCAGACTAAAGATCTCAAATCAACAAATAAGGTAGAGTTGATAGGTCAGTATGGCTCCTATATGGCCATGAACGGTGTAAAAGACATGTCCATATAGAATTGTTACTAAATGAATTAACCCACCAAATAGAATGAGGCAATCTGGTAGACTTGGGGACATGCCTAGGAAGTAGAGCTCAACCTATCTTCTGCTACCGTGACTGCAGCTACTTTTAAAAAAAAAAAGCCAACCACTATCCACAGCACTATATCCTGGATATATTTTGAGTCTGATGAGATAAGATGAACTGTCATTTATCTGTATATACATTGGCCTGGGAAACTGTACCCTTCTTGGTGTTCTGGACTGCAATTCCCATCACCTTAGCCACAATAGCCAATTGTGAGGGATGATGTGACCTTCAAGCCAATAACATCTGGAGAGCCACAAGTTCTCCTATCTTTTCATTATATGGCTTCGCACAGCTATGAGTTGTGAACTAACTATTCTAAAGTGAGAATTCTGACCATGATCAACCTTGTAGTACATGAAGCAAGGAGTTCAACAACTAATTCTTCTGTTTGGAAAATGTCACTAACTAGTGGATAGTTTTAAAGTGATTCCAATTTGTACAAAGAAATGTGCAGTTCTTGCTCCCATATTCTCCCCTGTCAATCCAAAAAAATTTGTCCCCTTTTAAAAAAATAGTCTGTGCCTTTGTTAGAAACATTCTAGGAACCTCCGTTATAGATAGCTAGATTTTACGCCAGAAAAATAATAGAAACTATCATTCCTTTGAGATCAGCATAAATGGCAGAGGCTACAGTAATAATTACTCTTTAAATCACCTTGCCTGCATTTGGATCTAATCTTTTACGCTGGAGGAGACTGGAAGTTCCTGAACACCCACTACACATATATTACAAATTTCTGCTGCAGCAGTGACAGGTAGTGGCACTCTCCCAGTAGTATCATTTGCCCTTCACCCAAAAAAGCGAGTTTAGAACCATTCCTTTATCATTTGAATTCCTCAGAGACCAAAAGTTAAAATTGTTCACATTAAAATAGGGAGATGCAAACACACAGTTATCCTCCTGCCAGGCTTGTTTTATCACTACCTTTAGATTAACAAGTTCTTGTTTTTCTTGTTGATATTGTTTGCCAGACAGTCAACTTAAATTTATAGCAATCCTATGGCTGAGAGACACTCTACCCCAAGTGCTTCAATTAACTGCTCTGCTCAGGTCTTGCAGACTCAGGTGGCTACAAAGAGAAAAATCCAGTCACAGAAATTAGAAAGCAAAACCTCCAACTGTTACTTCCGGTATGGCACCCCTGGTGAGGACACCGATATCATTTTGATATCATTTAATTTGGCCTCAGCTGGACTGGCTCGCAGTTACCTCATCTCACGTGTTTGCGAGTTCTCCGGACAAGCACGGACAGAGAGCGGCCGTTAACGGTTTCACATTCCATTCCTCTTTGTAGCCAGCAATTCAACCTCACCCGCAGCTTCAGAGAACTTCCCGCCGCAAACCTTACAATAGTCACATGGCTTTCAACCAAGTTACTCTTTTATGTTGGGCCATCAGCGTCTCAGCCACGCTCTTGTTTTCAAATACAAATCCAATCAGGCTAAACTTGACCTTTCCAAATCCTTTTGTCCAGCACCGAAACTCCTTTCTTTCTCACCTGGCTTGCCATTGCCGGCAGGCACAAAACTCCCTATAAAAACCCCTCACTTTCAAACAGTCAGTGGATCACTTTGGACTGCCATCCCGCCTTGCTGCCGGTTGTCTAAGGGACTCCCCTCAGCACTCCACGCTGAGCTTTCTTCCCCGGAACCCCTCTTCTCTCCAGGACTACGAGACAAGTCGTATTGCCTTCCCTTGCAAACCTCCGTTTCTCTTTCCAAGCTAGTTAGTTTATGTTCTGTCTTTCATGTCTTTTTGCCTTTAATAAAGAATTGTTTATTATTTGGAAACCTTGTCTAGCTACTCTCTGGCCCGCCGCTGTATACATTAGGTAAAAGATCTTGTAACGTTACCCTGCCTCTTGCTAGTCAAACCAGTGTCTCAGCTAATTTTCCCCAACTTGGTACTTTAATCGGCAACCCAGGCGCCCCTCGTGGGACCCCCAAATTCTCAGGGTAACACAACCAAAGGTGGTGGCAGGGGGCAGAGGAATCCAATAGTTATAGCCTCATTTCTAACTGCAAACAGAATTTTACTTTAGTCCTCACTGTCCTGAGTTTGCAATTGCTGTGAATAGTAATACCTTATTGTTTACTTTTAATTCTCTAAGCTGTTGCAGTTTTACAGTTCTGCGTACTGTAGTGCACTCTAAATAGCATGGCTTCAAGAAAAACATAAAAGGTGCTTATTAAGGGTTTATTTGCTCTTTGTTTTTTGGGGGGAGGGAGTGTTTTTGTTTTGTATTGTGTTAATAATTACAACAGAGAACATTTTATTATGTCCCTAAAGACTGAATTACACATGATATTCATTGAGTATGTGTGTATTGTCTGTCTTTTTACATGTGTGCAAAATTACAACTTGTGTCAGTTAGTAGGATGATAAGAATTAATATCAGAGCATATATGATGAGGGAATTTGTTTCTACCCCTCCCATGTTCCCATGGTCTAAGTTAGTCTTACTTTAGAGCATTGTAGAATATCAGAACTGCAGAATTTGACAAGAGATGAAGAGTTTGGGCATGCAGTGAATATCATAATTCTCTTTTCATATTTAACAAAAATGTTCCCAGTTTTCACAGGAGCAAAGAAAGCCCTGAGAGTTGCTTGGTTCATAATGAAAACCAAACAATGGCTTAGTGTTATGTGAGTCTTTGGCTACTGCACTTCCTCCATCTCCCTTCAGTTCCTGCCCTGATTTCTAGATCTGCAGTGTTCTGCCACTGCTTTGACACAATTTTGCAAACCATAGCTTGTGTTCATCCTCCAAACAAGAGTTGGAAGCAATGGCCAGAATATCTACTTTTGGCTCCGAGGGTAAGTACAAGCTGTAGTTTGCCAGTGTGGACGAAACCAGGAAGTTCAGGAAGGAATCAGAACCTGGAGGCTGAGGAAGCAAGGTGTAAGCCCAAAGCTTATTCATACAAAACCCAACCATGATTTAGCATTACATATGAAACAAGCCTCAGTATGTGGGACAGGGTGGGGAACATGTGACCCTACAGAAGTTGTTGGGCTGCAACTCCCAGAAGTCCTGACCAGCAAAGACAATGATGAAGGATGCAGGCAAACAACATGTTGAAGGGCACAAGTTTCCCATCTTTGATGTAGTCTAAACTCAGTGAAGTCTCAGACGACAGTAGGGTAGCTGAGCAGGAGTTCCAGAGAGCAGGGTCCTTCAGTGTTGCTTGGCAGCTTCCACAACCAACAGACTAAGAACAGATCGAAGCAATGAGAATATTCATAGACTAACACCATATTTTCTGAAGAAATGATGATGTTGCTTGTCTGGCCTCTCACTTAGGAACTGAAGCCCATTTCTGGTATCTAATAGGATTTATCTCTATCTACTCTGACAGATGGCATGCCTCTAATTGTTCCTTTCTACATCCAAAGAACCCTACATTTATTTTTTTTAAAAAGCTAGGAAATCATAATTGGTAAATTATTTTGTCAGACTCATTAGCTTGAACTATTTTGTTACTTTTATGTTACAGTATTTCAAAACACAAGAGGATTAAATTCTGCTGGAAACATTCAACCAGGGCAGAGGTGGAAGAACATGTGGCCCTCCAGATGCTATTGGTTTGTAACTCCCATCATTCCTCATCACTGGCTCTGCTGTCAAAGGCTGATGACAACTGCAGTCCAGCAGAATCTGGAGACTACCCATTGTTCATTCTTGAAATAAAGTCTTGGTTTATCCTGACTGTCTTTTTTAATTGCAGAAAGCCACAACCAAGCATACCACAAAATGAAAAAAGATTTGTGAATATAAAAAATAAATATGTAAACACATACACGAATACATCACAATGACACAACTGCACACAGACTTGTATGCTCCGTTGCAGTGGATTCAAACAAAGCAAATAACTTGCAGATAATTAATTATTCTGAGATTTCCTCTCCCTCAGTGGGAATATGTTCCAATTCTCAGTTTTATTAGCAATCTGAAAACACGGAATGATGTCAGTAATTAAAGCTGATCCATCTTTCATTTCCAAGAAGAGTCTCACAACTATCTGACATATAAGGGGCATCAGCAACTGGAAGGTTGGTATGGTTCATTCCTATCACCCACCTGGGTTGCCATTGTCCAAAAAAAGAAAGAAAAGAAAGAAAAAACTTGCTGACAACAGAGTTTTTAGTGATTATCAGAACTGGCCATTCCAAACCTTCAGAAAGAGAGACAGAATTCTACACAACAGAAAGAAAAGTTCTGGATTCTCCTGACAATGTTTACTCACCTTTTTTTTTTTTTTTTACCATTTACCATTTGAGTAATTGATTCTGCTTCTGCTAGAAGTGAGAAGTAGCAGCAAATCACCACCCCAAATTACTGGAAATCTTATTCAGTATCTCTGTGGTTGCTAAAATTTTAGAGGGTGGTATGGTTGGACACTGCATGAACAATCTCTCACTAGACCTCTTCTATTTGCATAAAAATCCCACTAGAGAGGCTCTAAAAGAACATCTTCAATGTAAATAGAACACCTGTACCCAAATCAAGCATATTGTAAACAGGGATCCACAGCTTGAGAAGTAACTTTGGGGACCACAACTCCCAGAATCCCCAGCTAGCATGTCTCTTTCTAGTCCATGTAGCTCTGAGCAGAGGCTGACATCATGTATGTACATACATCAGGTATGTTTGCCGTCATTCAGCATTCAATGAAAAATCCCCAAAACAGAACAGCAAGTTGATAACAGCCAATTTTGCTGAATCAAGTGTACTTGTTGTTACGTGCTTTCAAATCATTTCCAATTTATGGTGACCCTGAGTTAAGCCTATCATGGCTTTTTCTGTGGCTGAGACTATGTGGTTCACCTAAGGTCAACCAGTGAGTTTCCATGGCCAAATTTCATATCCATCTGATATGAATCCATCCACACAAATAACATATCAAATCTGGCTAAAGGACATCAAAAGAGGGCAAATGAGAAGAAAGTAAATTTAAAATTAGTGATCCTGTGCCCAAAGAGTGACAAGAAATAGGTGGAAAGGAAGATGATCAACTGGCAGAGGAGAAAATATTTGACAAAACTGATATGGCAGCACCAACGTCACACCTTGGCTTCCACTGAATCTTTCAAAGATTGCATGTGATCTAGTAAAAATCACCAGACTTGTATAAACACAAAAGAAATTTATTTCAGCTCCACTGCACAAGCCATGTGGCTCACTTATCCTATCAGCTCCCTATACAAACACATACAGACACAAAGAGAGAAACAGAAGTAACAGTCATTCCACTATTTGAATTGTCACAACATGTAATCATTCAGAGTTCTCTCTTGCCTCACCTATAAGCTTCCAATTTGGTGAAATGACCCTCAGATCACTTGTTCCAGCACTGTTGACTTGTAATACAAAAAAAGTAACTTTTCTAATCTCTTAGGAGGGAATATATGACCTTTCAATTGCAGCATCACTATAGTAGTATTTTCTTCCTGCACTGTTGTATCTTGAATCTACAAGACTTAATCTGGAAAACAAGTTAAAGAAAAATTAATGGATTAAAACAACAACAATAAAACAGACCCAAAGGAAGATAATACTCAACACTTCATATTCAAAGTTCCTGTAACAAGTGAAACAAACACCTTTTTCTAAATTCGCTTTGCACAGGTCAGTAAGAAGCAATATCATTTGTAGGCAGAGAAGGAAGGTAATGTACAGCATTTTTTCTCCAAAGCAGCTTCTCCTCTGAACTACCATATCAGGAAGTAATAAACTTGGCTCACTTTTAATGAAATTTTACTGGAATATAACTCAGTTTTAATGAAATTTGAAGATCATAAATGAGACCAGGATGACAAAATTGTGCGCGTATAACAATCTCCACCCCTGTTCACTGTGGACAGTGCAAGCAAGTAGTTCTGCAACACACCACAACCAAATTCACTACAAAGAGAGAGAGCGAGAGAGAGAAAGCATACTTCCCAAAACTACAAATCCCAGGATGCCAGCGCATGGAGTCAGGACAATTACAATGGTATGAAAGTAATATAATTGTATAGTGCAGACTAGGGATGGGACGAATCCAGAATTTTCCGAATCCAAATCTGGATCTGAATCCCTGGAAGGTTCTAGGAATCCACGATTCTCAAATCTTTTGAATCCTTTTTTTAAAAAGGGTTTAAAAAGTGATGGTCCACTCCAAAGCACCTGCACCAGCAGCGGTGGTGGGGGTGCAGAGAAGGGGTGATGGCCCTCTTTTTACACCCCTGCCACAGTGAGCTCAGGCTGCGGGGGTGCAGGAACCTACTTGCCCCTGCGGGTCCAATCCCAGGCACTTGCGCTCGCGCAGGCCCCAGAGCTTGCAGGAAAGTGGCCATCACTGACCCTACTTGCCCCTGCAGGCCTGATCCTGGGTGCTCATGTTCGTGCAGGCCCCAGGGCTTGCAGGAAAGCGGCCATGGCCAGCCCTACTCGCCTCTGAGGGACCGACCCCAGGCGCTCGCATGGGCACAGTCTCTGGTGTGCCCTGCACACTGCGCTTGGCGGGGGGCTGGCATGTGAGGGGGGAATGGGGGGCATTGGGCACTTCCAGATTCAAAAGATTCTGTTTGCCTATTTTGCCCTGGGGATTCAGATCCGCGAATCTCCAATCCCTGCCAAGGACTTGAGGATTCAGTTAGTGAACCCTAGTACAGACACAGCCCTGTTCTCTCATAAACTTCTCTCATAAACCAAGGATCAGTTTGGTCAAAAGGCAATGTACATTTTCAAAACATACCATCACCATGTTCATTTTTCTCTTGCAACAGCAATATCATAGTCACGCTGTGGACCACTTGAGCATAATGCAGGAAGGTTCATGGTTAGAGCCACTCTTAGCCATGATACATGTTATCAGTCTGATCCTGCAGACAAGTTTTAGAGCAGAGGTGGGCAAAGTGCAGTTCACAGGCTACTTAGGCCCTTTCCGCAGTAACCTCCCATCCCGGCATGGGGACGGGAGAGGAGTAGGACCGTGACAACACTTTTGGCATGACGTCATCACAGTCCTTCTCCTCTCCTATCCCCAGGCAGTGTGATTGCAGATTAAATAATTGACGGATTTTCCCCATCAATGACCCACAATCACGCCACCATCCTGTACTTACCTGTCCTAGGGAAGGCCCAGAAGCACCATGGCGGTGCTTCTTGCCCCAGCACAGCCTGGGAAAGTACCCAGCTGCACTGTGGAAGGAAGAGACATGTCCATCGCTCTTTCTTCCACAGAGAACCAGTCTGCTCTCAGGATCCCCACCAGAAGACCACGCAACAAGGTAGGGTGCATAAAGGACCATAGTACAAGTAAGAGAGTGAATGCCCACGCACACCCTCCCCCTCACGCTTCCCCTGTACCATTCCCTTCCCCTGCCCTCATCAGCAAGTGAACAAGGGAATCCTGCTTTCTCCTACTCCCCCATCCCATCCCCTTCCTCTACACATGTGAGTTAGTCTGCAAGGGAAGCAGAGGTTGCAAAAAATAATCTGCAAACAATCACTTGTGAAGGTCAAACCCGCAAATGTGGAGGGATGACTGAACTTCCAAGAGGGTTCTTTGAGAATCTTTTGGAATAGTCCTAATGAATGCCAGCCTAAATTTCATCAGGAGAAGAGAATGTGTAAAACAAATCAGTAGAAAAGTGAGTCTAACACAACAGCATGGGGAATCATGCAGTCCTCCAGATGTGGTTGGACTGTAGTTCCCATTATTCCTCAGCATTGGTTGTGCCAGCTAGAGTTGAACAGAACTGCAAACATCTGAAGTGCCATTTGATTCCTATCCTTGCCATAAAGCTTCTTAATACATGTGGAATATTCCAGAATTTTTCAGGAGTTGTGTAAAGTGAGGGAGGGAGACACTTTTTTATTATTTTTTAAATATTTCCATATCTTTATTGATACAGTATTTAAATGCAAGGCTCATATTAAAATGAAATAATACAATAATTTTAACATAAATTAAAAGTAAAAAGTAAAAGACAAAGAATAACAAGAAATAGTGGGTCTAGAAGTGTGGTGAGTTTGGTAGAAAAATCAGCTTGGTTTAGTTTGTTGTGGGCTGTGATGTTGGTCTGACAGTAATCTGGTTGATTTCCTTTCTTTGCAAGTTAAGTATAGAGCCTACTTGAAGCATTATGCCTACACGTCACTGATAGCAGTCCTGTTGCCTTGCAATGATTTTAGGTGGTTAGCCTAGTTTTGGCCAAAATAATCTCTGTAATGACAGTTGATTCCTCACTTTTATTTCTATGTTGTAGACTAATAGACATCCCTCAGCTGGATCCATATTCAAGGAGGAGATTAGTTGAGACCTAGGCCATCTAAAACACAGAAAAATAGGGGGTAGGTTTTTTGTTTATGTTTTTTGGCAGGGAGAGTAGTGATTTGTTGTGTAACCCTGTACAAAGCACAAAAATGGGGTAAATCATCATTGGCAGTCCATTTTTGTACTTGTTCCATTATTTGTCGCTTTTTAAATAAATTGTTGTTATTGTTTCTTACAAAAGTAAGAAATTGGCCTACATTTTGGAAAAAATTTCTCAAGATGTCCCAAGAAATTATTTTTAACCCATCCAAAATAACATGTCAAGTCAATGTTATTTGTTGCACAGAGAATGGAGAAAAACATTAACAGTTGTTAACTGTTTTTGAAAAAAGAATGTCACTGTCCCCTCATTACTCCCAAGATAGCACATTATAGGTCATAAAGGTTATTTGTTACATGACATTTTCCTGCTGTGGGCTTCACCCCTTCATGAAATGTTAAAAAAAACCCTCTCTGGCTCTTTTTCCTTACAGAAATATAAGGGAAAAAACTGCAGGCAGTCTATCCAATTAATTCCATAAGAAGTAAACATTCTGCTCTTGTCTTCTGGTAATTTGGCTGTGCAAATGCCCAACTGGAGTGACTTGCAAGCTGCTGAACATGAACACTTAATTAAAATTTACACTTTAATTTATTAAAACTGTAAAGAACTCTTACAGACAGATATTCAGAGAGAACTGTCAAGTTTTTACCTTTTTATTTTTATTTTGTATAGAATTACAGCAAAATTTCTCACCTTCCATTCCACCATTTCAAAATACCTGGCAACAGATCTACTCACAAGGACCCTTTCTGTAGCCTTCTAACTAAGCTTAGAGAAAGGGTGTCCAATTAATAACCTAGAAATTGAAAATCTAGAAACAGAACAAAATGACTTATTCAAAATAAATACATGATTTTGTTATCGCTGTCTGCCTTCAAGTTGTTCCCAACTTATGGCAACCCTAAGGCAAACCTATCATGGGGTTTTCTTCGTGAAATTTGTTCAGAGGTTGTTTGCCATTGCCCTCCTCTGAGGCTGAGAGGGTATGACTTTCCCAAATTCACCCAGCGGGGTTTCCATGGCAGAATGGGATTCCAACGCTGGTCTCCCAGAGTCCTAGTTCAACACTCAAACCACTACACTACACTGGCTCCCAAATGCATGATTTATTCACAATGATTTAAAATAGAAAGCCAGTATATGCTCATGCATACATGGAGGAACAAAGTTTGGAATTAACAAATTACACTATGATTGAAATGAGAGACAACTTCACTCTTTTTGTTGTACAACTGTACTTTCAGGTTTAAAAATAACTTTTAGACCCTTTCAACACACGGAGGAAGCAACGCCCGGAAACACGCTGAAACGGAGCTTACCCGCAGCCGGGTAAGTCCATCGCCACGTGGAGCAGCACGAGTTTGCCGCTCCACATGCGTCGGCATCCTGTGGCATCCCGCGGCGTCCAAAATGGCGGCTTCCAGCTGGCAGGGGTTCTCCACAAACCGGAGAAGCTCGCCAGCTGGAAGCCCGCCCCTGGCCGGTCTGCAGGTGTGCACTTGCGTGTGCCTGCAGATCCACACCGGGTGCTGCAACGGGGCTGCACGGAGCTGCACTCCCCGTGCTTTTTAAAAACCACAAGACAAGTGGTTTTCAAAAAGCATGCGGCGCCGCCACTTTCGGTCACTCCTGCGTGGATTGGGGTGTGGAACTACACAAAAGTAGACCGCCCCAATCCACGTTACGGTGTAGACGACCTCCGTTAGAGGTCACTCTACACCGTTTTTATAACCCCGTGTGGAAAGGGCCTTAGTTTCTTTTATTGTTACAAAAATGTGTCTGTACTAAATGGTGGGAAAGGAACATGGTTCAAATGCTGGCTTATATTGACATCTCATGCTTTATTGTTTGTGCTGAGACAACAACAAAAGATGAAGGAATGGAAGAGGGGTGTATTTTAAGCCAATGGATTATACATTCAGATATGTTTAACACATGTAAAAACAGCTATTTTACTTGCTTTTGAGAAATGGTAAAAAAAAATGGCATTAACAACTGTAACTACAGTAGTAACTAACTATGCTTTGGACACTGGGAAAATAACTTTCATTAACTGATTTTAAAAGTACCTTTCCAGATTCTAAAGAGGAGTATGAAGAATCTTCTTGCCATAAGATTGTATAGGACATGTACAGAATTCAATTCTTCTTTCTCAGACCAGGCCTATGTTAAAGAAAGAAAAGATGGCAAAACTGTTCCTAGACTGTGCTGCTTCATTGTGGTACTATTCTGAATAGAAAGATTATGTTGTCTCTAGGCTTCTGCGCTATTTCATCAGGAGACGTAATGGTGAAGAAAAACAAATCGCTCAGTAAAGAAAACTAACATGTTGGGAAATTGGCTTGACTAGAACTTTCCTCTTTTCCTCTTGTCATTTAATTTTCTCTTCAGGAAGCTCAAAACTAAACATCTCAATCATAAGCTCTTGCTGTCTGAAAAGATACACAAGTAGTATATTTGTGGTCCATAGGCACACTACCACCAGCCCTAACATCAGATATAATAAGGCAAAAAACATCTCAGAGAGCAGATGTTTGGGGCAGGGGTGTAACCTCCCATTCGTTTTCCTTCATTGGAGAACAGAGCTGGGTTCTGAGCACAAAAACCTTTCCAGGCACCTAAAATAGCCTCCACATGTGGTTGAGGCCGCTGTTCCATTGCTAGAGCTGAAGTAATATTAAACTTCCAATAATTGGTGGGGAACATGTGCCCTCCAAACCCACCAGAACTATTTTTTTTTCTTTTTGTATGATGATTTCTTCAGACCAAACCAGCAATAAAAGCTTAAAACTACTATAAAACCCATTCAGCACAACCCCAAAGATCCAAAATTACTTAAAAAAAAAAACTTCCAAAAATCCATTCAAAATTGAACCAGAAGAAACTTCACTGTTTGCATCAAAAACATGAGTGTGGGCTCCTGGAGGAACTGTGAAGTTGAAAAATAGTCCCACCTTTTCTGCAATTGTCCACCACTGCTGTAAATAGACTTGAGGAGGGGACAGCGTCTTATCCTTTACACCTCAGGCAGCAAAATGGCATCGGTTGGCCCTGCCACCCATCTCTGCCAATCTGAAATGCCACCCAGAGGAACATCCATCAAAAAGGAAAGCGACACTTCTTCTCTCCATTCCAAAATGCTACTGTGTGCGGTTTCTAGTGATGAGATCTCCATATCCTGTATGCTTGATAGATTGCTAATGGGCAGTGACAGGCAGTTGATGTTTCCAGGTTTAGGTTGAGGTGCTTGTTCAACAGCTTTTGAAGACTGGATGGATATTTCTTTTTAAAAAATCTATAGGTGGTTGGTTGCTACTGAAAAGGAAATATGCTCAGATAGCAATACGAGCTGAACAGTTTGCAGATTGACCCATCAGAAACAACCATTGTAAAACCCAAACACTCTGGATCTACCTGATCTCAAGTAGCATGCCACTACAAGCTATATGAGCTTGTGGTTCAGATTCTCCTTATCTGCACAAGGTAGCAGGAACTTTCACCCTTAGCTTCTTTGATTTTCAGATGGCATGAACTTTCTGGATTGGCTAGGCCTGGTATAAACACCAGGGTGAGGCCTTCTACTTTCTATGCACAGGCTGGAAACTTTTTTTTTTCCTACCTCTTTCAAAACAATGTTATCCTCAAACTACCCTAAAAACACCTGATCTTAGAATAATAGAATCAATGAGTTGGAAAAGACCACAAGGGGCATCCAGTCCAACCTTCTGCCATGCAGGAACACACATCAGAGCACTCCCAAAAGATGGCCGTCCAGTCTCTGCTTAAAAATCTCCAAAGAAGGAGACTCCATCACATTCCCAGGCAGCATATTCCACTGCCAGACAGCTCTGACTGTCAGGAAGTTCTTCCTGAGGTTTAGATGAAATTTCTAATTTCAGAAAGTAACCAGGTTCAGGCCTAGTTAGTACTTGAACAGGGGACCACTAGGGATCCCCAGGTATGGCTAGGAAGGAATTCTACCTGAAACTCTGGAGAGGGGTTCTGGGATCTGCAATCCTAAACAAGCTCCAGCTCAAACCACTGAACTCAACTCAATTCTCTTGATCTCAGGCTACCCAAGGTGAAGAGCATGCTTTCAGCAATACAGTTGCTAACAACCCTGTAGTAAAATAAGATACTAAACCACGACAGGCCAATAGAATTTACTGTGTTCCTTTCTCACAGTGACAATGAGGATGTGTTTCATTCTAATAGCAAGCCATGTACATTTCCTCCACATTTCGTCTTTCTGGTCTTTGCCTCCTCTAAAGACCTCCATCAATACAGGAAAACATTGGCAGACTGCCTCAACTCCCTCTCAGGCGGCTGCTGCTGCTGAGTTCAGTCGATATACAAAATCCTCTGACAAGGGAGAACAACAGAGCAAGCAGTAAGAACCTCTAAAGGCAACAGGGATTCATCAGATAGCAAAGCTGAAACTCTTTCAGACTTTTCACAGTTCTCCTTCAGTACCAACCTTCATTTATTAAGACTTTTCAATAAAAAGCCAAGTTACTCTTCTAGCAGGTAAATTTAAGTACCTCTCTGGAGAAAGAGGGAGTCAAACTAGAAAATAAGTGGGGGAGAAAAAGGCATTAAGATTGGTTTGGTGCAGTTGGAGGCTGGTAAAGCAGACCTCTAAATCCCAAATAACCCCCTTCTTAATTAGGAAGCAACCTAAATTGGACAAGGGCCTTATTTCAGAATTGCAAGATAACATTAAAACTACGGGCTTTAAATCCGAACAGAGCAGACAATCAGACTCATAAATGTAGTCTCCAAAGAACAGCGCTAGAGTGTCAATTAGGAAGAACAGTGAAACTTAAGAATATGCTAAATAGACCAGCTCTAAATTAAAGTGTTTAAAGTTTCAAAGAAACAAATCAAAAAATATGAGAAGCCAAGAAGCATATCAATCATTTTCTGCTTTCTTTGTATGTTGGGATAACAAAAAACCAGTAAAGTCATTACAGAAGCAAGGACCACCAGCACATGTTGCATTACAAGGCAAGCAAGATATGACAGATTGACATTGATCTGACTGTATTTCATACAAATGTGAATTAAGCATAACAGAGAACTACATAAGTTCTTTTGCTTTTGATCTCAACGATGCACATCTCAGATTGGCTTTGACTTCTGACATACCACAATTGGCTTCTTAACTTATGAAAAGTTGTGCCCCAGTTTCAATTGCTTTATTTTGAAAAATGAAATCAAATTGGATATCTTTTTGAAAAGAGTAGTAAGATGATACATTTATATCAGTGCATTCGTTTTTTAAGAGCTACCTTGCAGTGTATGTGTGTAACAAGGAAACGACTTTTAAACCTTAATTTTTTCATCTTGATTGCCCTTCAGGAGTGTAAGACATACTTGCTCCAAACATTATACTAATACTCATTTATCACAATCCATGTTTATGGACCCTTTCACACTACACTATTACAGCACTATGATTCCACTTTACAAACCATGGCAACATCGTATGTAATCTTGCGAGTTGCAGTTTAGGGAGGTGTATTTAGAATTCTTAGATAAAGTGTTCTAGTGTGTCCCAAATGACAAGCCCCAGGGTTCCAAAGGATGGAACCATGACAGTTAAGGTGGAATAACCGTGCTATAATTGAGCACTGTGCCCTCAGCCACACTTCCCTGCTTGGAACAGTAACTATTTGGGATGAAAGCTCACAGAATCACACAGCAAGGTCATTGACCATCCTGCCTTGGGATTTCTGGGAGATTTGTCCAAAGTCACTATTCCAAACCTGACTCAATGGAATGGGGCAAATGCCATCAAAGTGCTGGTCTCTTGGCAGGACAAGTGTGAGCCAGGCATCAATTCCCAATCTGCCTCATTCAGTCCATGACGCTGGGAAGGAAGCAATATTAGTGTAACTTCTCCAAATTTCTTCTTCTTAGTACTTCAGGACAGAGATGTAAAATTTCCAAAAATTCTGAAGATGGGACGAACAGATTTTCTCATTTTTATCAAGCAAAATGAATGAATGAATGAATGAATGAAAAAAGGGAAATAGAGGCAATTCTTATTTTCATATCAAAACTTAATGTAGTTGATCGCTTTAAAAACCTAATATAATTGATTTGCATCTTAATTAGTATATAAAATTGCACTATTTGGCATACTTAGGAAACTTAAAAATATGAAAGGTTTTGAAAGATACCCTAGATTAGAGAGCTGCAAACCACTGCACTGTATGCTATCTAAGTTCATTTTTGTCATCTGAGAATTAGGGAAAATCAACTCAGAAACTACAAATGTTGTTACAAACAAATACATTGAACAGGAACAGTCATGGTTTTGAGGACCAGGTTAGCATGATATTTGGATAGAAAGTTTGACCCAGCAAACACTGAATTCTTCTATAGTGTATTATTATCAAATGCCCTCTGTCACTTACAAATCAAGGATAAAAATAGGTACACTTAAACAGCAACTGTATCTTTGAAGATACTAGAACTACAAATCTCTAGGCAGAAACAGCTTCTGAAAGATCAACTTCTTGACCTGAGGCTTTATTTTTATCTTCAGAGACTTCAGAAAACTTCAGAGATGTTTGGTACTATACATTAGATGCAGGAATAAATCTTGGATCTGGGTGCTGTATATGTCTGATATATGCACATGACTTCCCATTTGCTAATCCTCTATGTGTTATATGTAAATCTTCATACTAAGCAGTTTTGAGTAAAACTTTGGCCATTTCCGCACTAGCCTGTTATAGCGCTATGATTCCACTTTCAACATCCTTTGGAATCCTGGGGTTTGCAGTTTTGGGAGGGGCCAGCCCTCCCAAATAAACTACAGTATGGAAATGGCCTTTGTCTTGAAAAGTTTTTCCCTCATTCCAAAATATTTCATCAGGGGTTTTTATTTTTTTATTTATTTATTTTCTATGTTGCATAATATTTCCAATTTTTCCACAGGAAAATTTTCTTCCACACACCTGCTTCCCCACCTTCAGAAGACATCCAGTTTAGAAGCACTAGTATTACTTGCATATTCTACAAGCACTTTAAATTAGCCTGGATGTTTGGTTTCTGTACCTAATATACAAATTCTTTTGCTTTTTCTATTTTTCTGTAATTAACTGACATTTTGATAATTTTGTTACAATAACTAAAGTCACAATGCAATGAAAATGTACTCCTGTGTAAGTGCTGCTGTTCGGTGGAATTACTTCAGAGTAAGCTTGCATGGGATTTTACTCTTAGGCCTTTTTCGCAGCTTACTTTGGTCCAGAGTCATCCCAGCATCATCCTGGCAGTGGCTTTGCCAGGATGGGAACATGGACGCCAATGCTACTCTCCGCACCAGCTTGCTCGCTGCGGAAGGAACATGGATGGCCCCACCTCTTCCTGCCACAGTGCAGCCACGTACTGCCCCAGACTGCACTGGGGTAGGAAGCCCAGCTGTTGCACTTCCAGGGCCTCCGCAGCTAAGATAATTGCAAACACACAGCTGGATGGCAGCACGATCACAAGTTTTTCACAGAGAAAATCCATCGATGATTTGCAGCACAATAATACTGCCTGGGAATGGGAGAAGGATGGGGCCATGATGACATTGTCTGCAAGAGTCGTCATGGTCCCGTACTTCTCCTGTCCCTATGGAGGGTTAGGAGGGTGGAGCAGAATGTGACTTAGGCTACCATCCTATTCACTACTGGACACAACAGGATTTTTTCCGCAAGTAAACATGCACAATGATACAGTAACAGGATAAGCCTAGGCATGTTTACTCAGAATTCAACAAGATTTACTCACAGGTAAGTATTCATAGGACTGCAGTAAATATTTCACCTGAAGAGTTCTCTGGAATTCTCCCACCACATACTCCCTAATCCATTTAACTCAAGATGCCAAGAACTGGAGCTGGGACCTTCTGTACACAAAGTATGTGTTGCAGTTCTTCCATGGCCCCTTATTTAAGGGTCATTTTAAGGGAATTTCATTGCAAAAACCTGTATGGCCATAATAACAAAACACTTCTTCATGATTAATTGTCCTGCTCTTTCTATTGGGCCTTACCAAGGATGTTAACCTATTCTGAGGGAATGCTGCTGCTGCTGCTGCTGATTTAATCTTTTCTCCTTGAGAATCAACATAATCAAGTAGCACCAAAGCTCCCAAAAGTTTTTGGTGGCTGCTACCAAAATAAGACCGAATATGGAGCCTCACATCTTAATAGTAGATAATTAGATAACCAAATGGCAGTGTGTTAATCTTACTTAGTTGTGTTTTACACCTTGCAGCTAATAGTGTGATTTCTTACTCACTTTTAGTGCAACAGTTTTATTTCCTGTGATTTTTAAATGATGTATTACTTGCAAAGACATATGGTTATCCAAATTTTAAAAACCCTTGATAGCTCACTTTGAACAGAACAGCTGATTCAAAAACAGTATTAAAGCAAAATGGTTTTGTGCTATTTAATCCTAAATATATCTATGGTCAGACTTTTAAAACTCCCCTGTATGGAAACCTGAAATAGTACTTTTGATTATATAAAAATTACCCTAATCATGCAGTAGAGAATAATTTTAAAAATATTTTTTGTTGAAAAGGTTAAAAGCTTTCATGTCCACTAACTAGTTGCTTTATTCTAGCTCATTTTCTTCCAAGACTTGGAGGTATGAGAAAATGAGTTAACAAAATGGCCCATTAATATGAAGTGGTTAATGCTTTTAGCCTTCCTAACACAAAATATGTAAAACTGTTCTCCGTTGCACTGTGAAAGTAATGTCTGTAAGTGAGCATTAGATGGAAAGGTGGGTAGGAAAGGATGATTAGCACTGAATTGCAATACACATATAAATACATGTAAAGAATAAAGGAAGACTGTTACAGCTGTAAGAGGAGCAGATTTGCTTCTTTTTTCTCTCTCCAATTGTCTGTTTTCAACTATTTCAAAAAGGAGCTGGGGGGGGGAGAAACTGTTTAAAACCACAGCTTTGAAATTTTCTTTTCTAGTCTACAACACCCAGAATTCTCTGTCTAGAGTGCCCACTGGCCAAACTGGCTGAGGGATTCTGGGAGTAATTTGGAAAAAAAAAAGGCCTTTTTTCCAGATTTTGTTAAATGTCAAGCATACCAAAAAGAATTCCACCCAACTGCTGAATAGGAAGTTGGCCTGTCCTGTTCCTGCTTTCTATTGTTCTGACCACTGAATGCAAATTCAGTGATAACTAATTAAAAGGAGATACTATTTTTATTAATTTAATTTTTTTTTAAAAAAAAAAGGTTATCAGTATTTGAATTTCAGCTGCTAATTCACAGTCATCTGAATATCAAATTTCTCACTCGAGCCTTTTGTTTTGAAAATATACAGACTGTGTAGACGCCAAGAGTGACAACTATGGATCTTCTGAGATAGGTAACAAAAGACCTGAAGTAATATTTGCAGAAGATGATACAATAACAAGGTAGAATAAAATGGACTTGTGTTTCTAGAGCAGCAGAGTTTCAGCACATAATGAGATCTGAAGGGAGATAAACTCAAGGATTAAGGAAGCTGGCAATGCATTCTGGCAGCTATCAAAGATGCACACTTGAATTTGTCTGGAAACTCAAATGAAACTGGAAGTAAACAGAAGGAGGTAGAAATGAGAGAAGTGAGTTCACCTCCCCATTCCTCAGATCATGCCCTCACTCTTATACACCATGGCCATCTCTGCATTAGACTGTTATAGCGCTATTATTCCACTTTCAACATTCTATGGAATCCTGGGGTTTGCAGTTTAGGGAGGGCCAGGATTCCATAGGATGTTGAAAGTTGAATAATAGCACTACAATAGTCTAGTGTGGTAATGGCACCTGAGTAGGAAACAAACAGTACTGTAGATACTGTTGGACTGAAGTCCCAGCAACTCTGTACAACATTGCCTGTGCTGAGGAATGCCTCATGTTTCAGTCAAACAACATTTGGAGGATCTCATAAGTTGCCAACCATGCTATAAACAGACCACAGGTATGGGATAATACAATTAAGTGGCCACATAGGTGGTGACAATGTGATAAGTGATTCCTTGCTATGAGATAGCCTGTGACCAGCCTTCATATTTAGATTTATTCCAAGTTTGAGGGAGCTCTCAGGAGATTATGTGCAGCCTCAGTGATTCTGCCAGGATTGAAGTAGGAACCTACATATGGTGCCTTCTGGGAGCTTCCACCCCCAGCTAGCCAGCTGCCACCCTACTTTATTACTCTGATGCTACATTGCTACTGCCCTGCTTTCTCTCTCTGCCTCCTTCTCCCCCAGCATCTTAGTCAACTCACTCTCTTTTCTCCTCCAGGCCACCAGCCACCAGTGACAAGCACTTACATCCCTCAGTCTCCCCACACACCCTTCTCCCATCTAATGATTTAATTAGGCTGATGTTCTGTGGAAGGAAAGGTCTCCTTTGCAAAGCTTCAACCGGATCCACCATCTTTATCCATCCCAAACGCCTTTGTTCACAACATGGGTCCAGAGTTCATAAGCACTCCGGTAATTTTTTTTTTTTTTAAGGTGGATTCAGCTGACCATGCCATATCCTGCCACTGCACTCTTTTCTTGATATTTTTCTCTTCGTGGTTTGTTTCTGGGAGGACTGAACAGCAGGGCAACAGGATTGCACATCCCTACACCCCTCAGGTCAAAGCTGTGGTCTTACCCAAATGCAGGCCATTTAAATGTCCCACAGTTCCCTCAACTCAATGTTGCTCCAAAGCATGGTACAAAATTGAAATGATTCTATTCTTGCCCTTGCCAAGTGAAGTCATGGGTGCAGGACAGCTCTCAGCACTAATGGGCCCTACCAATTATCCAATGGTACTGATTCCTAGCAACAGACCTACTTCACTTAATAGCTTGAACTTCAGCAATGAACAAACAAACTTTGAGACCATAATTAGCTTCTGGACCAAAACAACACTGCAGCATCTGAGGTGAAACTAGCCCTGAGAGAATTTTGTCTGCTTCTTGACAGCCCTATTCATTATAATCCAAGGTGGTTGTTAGTAGCTTTTTAACTGGCTGATACACAATCAATTGCAAGGTCTTTGAAAGAAGGGGGCTGAAGAGAGGTTACAAGACAATAAACACAGTGGTTGTTTTTTAACCTAATACCAAAGAAACAGATATTAGAGAGTATTAGAGTAAGAAAATTCCTTGCCCACAAATAACAGTAGACTGCCACCCAGAAGAAGCTTTACAGGACAACTGAACCATGGCTTCTATCTTGAAATAATATTAGTTTGATAGTCTAACTTCTACAGCCCTCTAAAGACTCATCAGTCAACAAAGATCATCTAAACCAACCAGTTGAACAATGTTAGGCAAGTGAAAAATTTAGTGGCAAATTGTACAACAAAAAATGATGAATGGGAAGGCCAAGGCAACAAGTTATAATCTCTGATTAAAACATAATTAGATTTTCAGAACTTCATGTGTGTGTCCACATCAGAGTTGCCTTCTCTAGCTTCATTTCCCTTCAGTGGCATTTTCTTCCCTAACCCAAATCTGGACAAACAATATGTGACCGCTGATGATGCAGGACTGCACATGGCACACATGAAAGCAAATTAAAAAGCCATCATTACAAAGAAAAATGCCGTTTATCAGGGCAAAATACTCCACATGCTCCATAAGTGCCCCCCAACATTTCCTTTAAGAACCTTCTTGTATCTTCCCAAATACTAAGAAACAACAAGGGGGGAAGAGAATCAGCAACAACAATGAATCATGCTTTTACAGTGTTCAAAGCTCTATCTCTGTATCACCACAGGAATCCTGACAGCAGTAATTCCCAAATGGTGTGCCAGGGCACACTAAGATGCTGTGAGAGGACTCACAGAATGCCCCAAGAAGTAAGTTAAAGGCTCCCTTGAGCACAAATATCTGCAGAGACTTCCTGATCTGTCCTCAATACAAGCCATTTTTCAGGCTTTGCTTCCTTCCAGGTAGCATCCACAGGGAGCATTCTGTCCTATATCTGCATGGGCTGTTGTTCTGACCATTCAGTCCCTTTTGACACAGAAAAATAGCAGTAGTGATTCTCAAAAAAAGATGCATGTTGAATCTCTGTGGAAGCCTGATCTCAATCTGTGCAGGGTCATAGTTTCAGAGTGCTCCTGGTTACAGACTTGTTCCTGCATAAAACAAGTGGAGGCTATGGCCAGGGATGCTTTTGCATAGCTCTGGCCAGTGCACCAACTACAGCTTTTCCAGGTCAAGGGGGAGAAAGATAATATGGTC